>VZTD01001489.1:1665294-1732456 GCA_013397725.1 Rhagologus leucostigma | reverse complement strand
AAAAAAAAAAAAAAAGGATGATAGTTTTCCATTCACCCACAGCATCATAGGCTGGTAATAAACCACCAGCAAAGGCAACAGTTACAAAGATTCAGATGTATCTGCAATAAACCGTGCTATTCTTTCTCAGAAAGAAAGAAAAACAATGCTTCCGTAAGGCAGAGAGGCTTCGGCTCCGAGTGATCAGCCTCCTGTCGGCTGCAGTGGAGACCAGCAGCCTTGCCCTCGGCACTGCCTTTAAAACCAGGGGTAAGGGCCAGCCTGGGCCTCTCTTTTGCTCAGGAAAGGGGGAGAGATTTCTTTGGGTGCATACTGGAAGTGCCTACATCAAAGGGTAAGTTCTGTTTTGCTCCTTTCGCACCAGATAAAGTAGAAAATGTAATCTTTCCTCCGTGCTCCAGGCAGCTCGCTAGGGAAGGGTCATGGCTCGTGTGGTACGCTGTGACCTTGGGTCTCTTTGTGCAGCCCTGGACAAGAGTGGCTCTCTTTGTGCTGGGAGAGCGTTAACCCAGCCAGTGATCCTGGGAGAGCAGTGTTTGTGGGGGTGTGTCTGATGCTGAAATTGGGGCTGGATTTTGGAAGGGGGTCGTGGCCCCGGTCTAGTGGTCACCCTGATGTGACAAAGACGTATGAAAAAGCTGTGTCTGTTTTGAACTATTGGTGAACTGTGATCCCTATCGAGGGGCAAGCTTGGGGTAGGAAAGGGCTTTTGGTTTGGTTGGGTTTTTTTAATATGATTTAGCATTTAATTCTTACAGTTTCTGACAGTGGCATTCCTGTGGTTACGTGGCTCCTTTGCAAAGCCTGGATTTCTTGCTGTGGAAGGTAGAAGGTAAAAGATACTGCAAGGAGGTAAAAGTAGAAGTCTAAAGAACTGGTAAAAATGCCAAGGCAGTGTGTAGGTGTTGGAGACTTAAACATTACGGTGTGGTGTTGGGGGCAGGATAGAGGCATCTTGAGGAAAGGAGGCCAGCAAAAGGCCAGATTCTGTGAACATATTTAAAAACCTATATTAAGGGACTGCTCCCCCTCAGATGGCTTAAAAACATGTGATCCTGTTGAAACAGAGAGGAACCAATCCCAAACGCTGCAAGGTTGGCAATTTGACCCCTCTCATGTGCTGTTTTCCTTATTCCTGAAAAATCAGCCCCCTTCCTGCAGCATCACAAGGCTGAGCATTGATAGTTTATCTCTGTGTAATGATGAGTTAAGGGTGTGAGAACAAGGGTGCTGTACAAACAGGGCAGAGCTGCTGCAGCTAAATGAGTGCCTGGTACCAGGAGGCTGAGACATCTGTTTCTGGTTGCTTACGTGCAGAAAAATACAGCAAGTCAGGAGCTCTTGTTGAATGAAAGCACATCCTTCTTTTGAGCTGCCCTCACGTTCCTTTACCTGGAGTGTGAAAGGGGCAGGGTTGCAATGTCCTGAGCTCTGTGTCCCAGATGATCAGGCAGTGAAAGCAGACAGCTTCTATGTGGGCTTTTCTCACATGGATGAGTGTCATGGCATGTTCCCACCTGGGACATGAAAACACAGGCAGGTACTGCTCTCCCATGTGGAGTAACTGGAACTGGGAAACCTCCACAATGGAAAAGCTGTGACTCTGGATTCAAAGTTCTGTCAGTCCAGGCAGATCCGGAAGGATCTCCGAAAGGATAATGGACGATGAAAGTTGGACACTAAACTTGAATTTGGACTGCTTAAGATTTGTGGTGGGCAGCCCCTGGGCACCCAGCTGGCTACAGCCTCCTTTGAGGCAGTTGTAAAGAGCGATAAGGTCCCTCCCAAGCCTCCTCTTCTCCAGGCTGAACACCCCCAGCTCCCTCAGCCATTCCTCATCAGATTTGTGCTCTAGTCCTTTCACCACCTTCGTGGCCCTTCTCTTGACACACTCCAGCACATGGCACACGACTCCTTATGATGCGAGGAAAAGTTACAGAGATCCAGGTTTTTTATGGGTTTGGCCCTCAGTGTTCTGTCTAGTCCGGCAGCTATGATTGGAGGCCCGCTGTCTCAAATAGGGAGAGGCTTAAACAAACCAGGACTCCTCAGAGACCTGGCATTTGGATTAGCGCTGGAGGATGGATTTGCTTGGGCTGCCTGTGCCATAACTGTCACTGGTGAACCACTGTTTGTGGGGCGTGAATGCAGGGCTGTGACGCTTTTTTTGAGCTGCCAGAATGCACACACAGCTTTCCAAAGACCGTTTCTGCTTTTGCTTTCTTTGAAGTTCAGCCTTGTAAATGGCTGCAGCTCAGGAGCTGATTCACAAGCAACTTGGGTTTCCCTGTAGGAGGATTGCCCAGACAGCTGTGGGAGGTTATGTGGTATCACTGAGGAGATTAAATGATTCCCTTTTGGCAAACAGAGCCCTAAGTCGAGTCACAGGACATACCTGAAGGCTCACCAAGGTGATTTATGTCATCAGGCTAGAGCTGGTGACTTTCTATCACTTCGAAAGGGTTCCCCTTAGGAAAGTGGAGATCATTGCCTGTTCTTCTCTGTAACGTGTCGAAGAGCTGGATCTGGCAGTCAGACACCGAGCTCGTCTTAAAAGTGTTGTAGCAGAGCCAGCACGTCTGCTGGAAGCAGCGCTTTCCCAAGAGGGGGCTCTCTCAGTATTGCCCTCTCTCTAAGAGTAGGGAAATTAGGACCTGAAAAATTCCATCCCGGCCCTACAACAGTGCTGGATGAACTGGTGCTGGAGCTACTTCCCTGTGTCCCACTTCTGGACGTTTTATCTTTCCATATGAGACACCCTCTTTCCCTGCAAAGGCCCTGCTGGCTTCAGTCTGACCTCAGGCAAATTCCTGTTCCTTTTTCCCTTGTATAAACGTGGCACAGCAACACAGATCAGCTCAGGGACTGAGTCAGGCACTCATCTATGTTTTCTAAGTCAGAGGCTTGGTTCTTGCTCAAAGTGTGCACACACACACAAATATTTAACTCCCATTTCTATTGATATTTTTAATTTTTGTAGGAATTCTTATGGAAAGAAGGATGAATATCACCACAAGTGGTGGTGAGAAAATAATGGATTTTTTCTTTTATTTCTTTCTTTTTCAACTTGTCCTCTGGTTTTGCTGCAGGGAGCTCTCAGGCCTGTGAAATCAGGCTCTGGTACCAGAGGGTATGCTGAACTCCACAGCTCACTGAAACTACCTGAAAAATTTCCACTAAAATTAGTTTTCAAGAGAAATTTTTTGGGGTTTTCATGTATTTATTTTTACAAGAAATAGCTACTTTCTTCTGTAAACTTTTGGAGGAGCTTCATCTAGATATTTCTTTCAAAGCTGGCAGATTTTGGATCAAGGGAAGCACAAAGCTTTTCTAAATTTTCTTGGACAATTTCTACAAAACCTGCAATTTACTTGTCACATTTGTCAGATTAGGGGAAAAAAAAAATTGAGAGCAGATCTAATTGCAAATCTCTGCGCACTTCGTGGGTTTTGTGACCCTATCCTCAGGGAGAACAGCCTGGAAGAGGCAGTGGAACAGTGCGAGGCTCACGGGTACGAGAATGACAATCTTTATGGGAGCGCTCTGTCGGAGGGCAGTGTCCGAGCAGGAGCTGTGTTACTGGCCATTACTTCCAAGGGAAATGCTGGAGAATGCCAAGGAAAACAGACACAAATGTAGGCCGTGCACTCAGGGGGGTAAGCGCAGAGACGGCCACCACGGGGATCCCGGCCCGTCAACGGCCAGCCACACACAGCATCAGGCACCGGGGAAAACCCAGGGAATGTTTCCCCGGCACCGGCCAGTCGGCAGCTTCAGAAATACTTTGTGAGCGTTGGCTGATGGAGGTTAGAGCACACTGACAGGCATCGTCACCATCTCACAGGGTAGGAGAGGAGCACAGTCCCCTTTCTGTGGGCAGAGAGCAGAGGGATTAAAGGCCTGGCTCTCAATCGATGCTTCTGCTTCTAAGGGCACAGTTATTGGCTACCCTCCTTTACCAGGGAAGCTCACTCCCTGCAGCTCCTGACCACTTCACCTGGGATGAAAGGAACAAGTATTTTTAGCCTAGATGCCCAGGCACAGAGAGCAGCAGCACCGGGAAGAGCGGCGATGACCGGACACCTGCTCGCCTGATGGGCTGGGATTCCCTGGCAGTTTTACGTGTCAGCTCGTGGGTGAGGAAGCAGGTCTGTGCACAGCCACATGCATGCAAGAGAAGGGACACGCAAGGAGCACTTTGGTCAATACTAACTGTATTGTGAACTTGGTGAGGCAAAGCCTGTTTTTCTCCAGCTTGGCACAACAAGTATCCTGGCTGCTTTCCATAAACAGAAGTAACAGTAAACCTCATCGTGGATACTGCAGGCAGAAGGAAAACTGAGTGTTCAGGGCCAGTCCCCCCTCCTCAGCCTCTGTGGAGGCTCTTGGCTAGTCCAGTTGTGCTTAGGGTTTTTTTCCTTTTAATATAGCCATCTGTTCTGCTCACTAGGGGTCCTGTTCGGAGCCAAGCGTTGTGTTGCCTTCAGTTCATATTGCATAAATCCCAGAAAATAAATCAGACACGCTTTCCTAGTATCTCTTCCCATGTACCAGACTGGTCCTGATGGAGATCTATCTCTGAGGTGTCCTTACACTTCTGCGACAGGTCACTGCTGAGTTTAACAGAGAACTCGTTGACCAACTGTTCGGATGAGAGGTCTCCAGCCAAAAAGTGACTTCCAAGAGCTGGGAGCCAGTGCCTCTTCAGAAGCGGAAGCCTAGGCAAGTGGCAGGCACGGATTCTGTGGGCTTGAGAAGCACTGTTCGTGTTCTCTGGTCTACCAAACCTGGTCTCTCCATTTGCTTTGTCTGCCTCCCGTGTCTCGTCTCGTACCTGCGGGCAAACTGGGCGAGGTCTCTCGGGCGGAGATGTCAGCACAGGGCAGCATTCAGGACCGTCGCCCTTGAGCCGCGGGGTGCCAAAGCAGGGCACTGCTGTCACTGAGGGGTGAAAGTGCAGCTGGGCGAGACCGCCAGCACAGCCTGTCGGGTTTGCCCAGCCGAAAGGCTGCCCCATGCTGTCGCTCCGGCGTGCGGCCGCGCCAGCGCAGGATGCCGCCAGCAGCGGCGGGCACCNAGCCCCAGGAGGGCCGGGCGCCTCTCCGTGCCCTTGCCCTGCGGCTGACACCGAGTCGGCTCCGCTCCCCGCCCGGCTGCGGCAGCGCAGCCTGCAGAGACCTGCTTGTCGCATCGCGTGTGCGTGCTCTGCTCTTCGCTTCTGCCTTTCCGCGCTTCTCCTCATCTCTTATTCATCCCGCAGACCCTCTCTGCCCGTCTGCATCTTCGGTTCAGCTCCTCCTCTCTTGCTTTATCCTCTCCTTTTCCATTCCTTTCTTGCCCCGTGCCTTTTACCTTGTGTGTCTTTCACGCTTTTTCCTGCCATCAAGCTCCTCTGCTCCGTGCACCTCCTTCCTGGGCTGGTGTCTCCTTGTTCTCCCCCACTCCTCTCCCCCTTTGGCACTCTGTGCCGCTGTCTGGCAAGTTCCTTGAATCTGTTCGCTCTGACGCCACTCAAGGCTTCCTATGCTACAGGGCAACATAAATTATGTATCACTCAAATAACTGTCTTACCAAATCTATATTAAACTCCCTCGTTAAGTGTATTTATGATACTGAATTGAAGGGATCCAGGAATCGACTGGCAGGCTGCAGGGCTGAGCTGGAATACAAGATAATTTTTCTTTTCCAGGTAGCTGGGGTGAGGACAAGGTGGGAAGAAGGGTGGTGGCAGTGGTGGAGGAGCCTCCATCCATAGCTCGGGAGCAGCTTGTGAGTTTGGGGCTCAAGAACTGCTTGGCACCAGCAATTACAATGTGCTGATGTGTGATCTCTGATTGTTGAACAGAAGCAATCGGGTGTGTTTATGTGTGTGGGGGACAGCTCTTTGAATATATGGAATTGGGAGTGCACTCAAAAGGATTAGTGGGAACAATTATTTCCAAAGTCAGGATATAGAAGCCGGAGCCTATTCAAGTCACTAGTGTTTTATCCCAGTGTTTCGGGGGAGGGAAAAAAAAAGGGAGCAGGGGAAGAGTAAAAAGAAAAGGGACAGGGGAGGACTGAAAACAGCTTTAGAAGAAAAAATTCAAAGTAGGTTAGCAGAGAAAAATGAGTTTATAAAAAATGGAAGAGCAGCCGGGAGGCACAACAGTAACTACTGCATTGTGCTTACAAAGCTAAACACGTTAAGATGAATAAATCCCTGAGCTGGATGGCTTATGGCCCAAAATATTAAGAAAAGCTGGGTCTGATCGCAGGCTGCTGCCAGATCCAAAGAGCAAATGTGTTCATATAAATCATTTTAATACAAAACATTCATAAAGCAAGGTCCTAAAACTGAACTCCTTCCAAGTCTAAGCGTGTTTGTATCCAGTGTTGAGGGGTCAGGTTGATTTCTAAAACTGAGGGAACATAGTAACAGCTGAACTGGATCCAGACTGAAGGTCTAGTTCCCCTCTGGCTGTGGTTTGTAGCAGATGTTTGAGGGGAAGGTAAAAATCTTAGAATGGGACGAGCGTATAGCAATGGTCCCTTGTGACCTCTAACTCTGTATTTAGAACTGCTCCAGCCCTGGCCTGATGCTACTTTTCATGTGAGGTAGCCCAGGGTTAGTTTGTCCTTTGCCATGTGGCTCAGGGCATCCTAGTTGCTCTCTCTGCATTTTAGTTTTCCCTATCTGTAAATTAGTGCGAATCCTCGTACGGGCGATGCGTAGGGGGAGAGAGATGGGTGAGATCTCCTGCAGAAGTGCGATCTGTTCCTGTGTTGTGCACATAATCCACCTGGACTGAATCCGTTATGCAGGGAAGCCCCTGAAGCTGCTGAAATCGGGTAGGTGATTTTCTCATTCCCAGGGTGGTTTACATCTTGCAGCGTTTCCCAGGTAAACCTCGCTCCAAGGCACCGGAGCTCAGGTTCAGCTGCACATTTTGAGCTTTACGTGCCCCTGGCCACCCTCTGAGTGCTCGGGGCTCTCCACAGAAAGGAAGCTGTGGGAATCCAGGTGGAGAGAGGGAAGAACGTGGCTGAGGGTTTTGACAGAGCTGATGGCACTGCATCCATAAGCAGTGGGACTCAGGGGTTCCGGTCTCTCGCGTGCACGTGCCCTCTGGAAGGGTCTGCCAGTCTGGTGGGAAGCACTGGCAGGTTCAGAGTCACAAAGCAGTGGAAAACACCCAGGGAAATGCCTTGGAGGCCTAGAGGTGCTCCCTTCTAAGCAGCTGAGGCTGAGCTTTTGTCACTCTGAGCCTGTAAGCTGGTGAGACGGTCAATGCAACAGCTCTTTGCTCCTCCCCTCGCTCAGGAGGAATTGCTGCTGCAGTGCAGGTCAAGAAGGAGTTGCCTCAGTTGCAGAGGCAGGGGATATGTGCCACAAGGAGGGGATGCTTCTGTTTTCAGGATCGAGTGGCACCCAGACACCTCATCACTTCATGGGTGTCCTGTTATGACAGGCACAAACTTGCTTAGGAGCACACAGGCAGCCTGCAGCAGAAGTAACCCAGAATCTGATCCAGTTTTCTGACAGATGCAGCATTACCTCCCTTCCTTCAGACTGCATCTTGCTGAGTCCTCGCTCGTTGTTGGAACCAAAAAATCCCCTGCTCCCTCTTCCTTTCCAATTTTCCTCATTCGTTGGTACATTCAGTGTCTTTTGTTTGGGGGGACACAGACATTGTTTTGGGGATGATAGTGCACAGGAAGTGTTCAGGTTTCTTGCTGCTGTTAGCTGAAATTACGTGACTCTGAACCAACAGGAAAATCCAGATGGGGTTTTGTGCCAGAACCTGCATTTTTGGCTGTATGAGACAGAAACCTGAAGCAGACAAAGCCTTGGGATGGAATTGCCTCACATCAAAAGGCACACACACAAAAAGAAAAAGGCTTCTAGTTTGTAAAACTGGAGATGTGAGAATAGACTATTAAGCTAAAAAAAAAAAAAGCAAGGGGATTATTTAATTAGATAAATGGTTGGGTGAGGCATGTTAACTGTTAACTGGGTCACCAAGGAAGCCCTTCTTGTGTCCAGAGCAAAGGAAAGATGCAACACAAGATGCACTCAAACCCCTGGATGCAGAAGGAAAATCTGAAATTAGCGGATCCAGTGCCATGTTGCTTTGTACGAGTTTAATAATTTGAAGGCTGGGCCGAGGCCCTGCCTTAGGATACAGTACAGTTAAGCTCATGGGGGAGGTTTAAGGTGGTTACAGAATGGAAGGTTTTCCTTGGTAATTAAAAATATTGAGTTTGGCTTCTCCTTGACTTCCTGGAGTTCTTTCAAGGGTGGGGTCATTCTGTTGTTTGGGTTTATAGCTTGCTATATTGACAGAAGAATTTGTAGGATGAGATTGGTTTTTCTTTTTCTTCCCATCCTCCAGTCCAGCTTGATGGTGCTGTAAGGGTTAGGCATGCTAAGTTCAGGGCAGTGATTTAATGGGTTATAAAAACAGTCATTGGTGTATCAGTACTTTAAACATAAATTGTGAATTACTGTTGGGCAGAGATCAGAAGTGAAACAGCTGGTGGGCAGTACTATCTCCCACTTCGGAAAAATGGTACTTGGACTTCCCTGTCCAACTTCCACTGAGTTCAATGGAAGTTAAACAATTAAAACATTTATCTTTGGCCATCCCAGCCTAAGTTCACAGTGTTAAATTAAATTATACTTCAAAAGTGTGACCCTGAAAGCACCACCATTAAGATACTTTGTTATCCTGTGCCTCTGCTAATATGCTAACAATTTTTTTTCCAGTGGATTATGAATTTGGATATAACTATGACTAAAAAAGGGTTATATGCCTTCTAGACAGGCATTCTAGGTTAGGAGGTGTTGCCAAAGTGTACTGAATAATTTGGAAACTTCTCTGAGCAGCTGCACAGCAGGGATTGACGTTTAAGGGCAAAGGTTCAGAAACCATAGTTCTCTGGTCTTTAAAGATGCTAATAAAACTCATTTAAGATAGTGCTGAAAGTCTCCATACAGTAAAAGAAATGCAGCAACTGTAGAGCTCTCTCTCTCATTTTCCTTCAACTAATTATCTACTAAATTTTAATTTTGTTTTAATTTTATGCTTTTGTATTGCATTTTAAATAATACACAAGACCCTGGACTAAGTTGTGACTGGAAGGTACCAGTGAATAATGTTTGCAGCAAAGCTTGGGAGGGCAACTCTGTAAAAAGAGCTACTTCAGAAGTTGGTCATGCATGTAAAACTGGCCCTTATTAAATTTGATTTATTTTTTTAATGGTTGTTGTAGCCCTAGATTGTGTTCCTTTGAATGTTGGATACAAACCACGTGACATTCTTCCCGTAAAATTTCTCCTCAGTTAAAACTTCTCTCCTGCTTTAACACTACGTGTCCTGAAGGTCAATTTTAGCCCCCTGAAGTCTTCAGTTTTTCTTTCCTGCACTACAGGAAGGACACTGCAGTAAGGCTTGGAGACATTTTACATTTTGGGCTCAGTTCTTCATGGAGCTGATGCTGTGGCTGTTCAGTTTTATGTAAAAGAAATATTAAAGATCAGATTAGAGAGTGGTTTAGAAATAAAATTGGCCTTAACCTAAATTCTGTGCAACCTCACTTGCTGACAGTGCACAGAATGCAAGCAAGCAAAACTTCATTCTCCAATTTCAGTTTCTAAAGCAATGATTTAGAGCAATTGTGCTGTGAAAGAAGTGTTCCTGTACAGCCTTAAATGGTGAGGGTCTGCTTGCCTCAGATCTGGCAGGAAAAGGAGCCTACCCCATCACTTTCTACCCCAAGTCACAGACAAAGAGGCTTAGGGTGCCACATCTCAAGATGAGAGCGTTCAAGTGAGCCAGAGGATGGTGCTTGATGCTTCCAGAAGTGTTGAGGGCTTTCGAGGTTATTGAATAGCAATGGGTTGGTAAGCGTTCAGGGGTCACTGAGAAAGCTCGTGTGGCTGGAGCTGTGCCTGCGAGAAGGCTCTGCAGACCGCAGATGTGCGGGGAGGGAGATCAGGTGCCTGGTGCCTGGTTCCTGCCCGGCCAGTGGAGCCGAGGTGTCCTGATGGGTTTGTCTCTTGTTGCTGTTACCCACGCAGCATTCCAGACTCATGGAAGCAATAACCGATTTATAAATCTCCCGCTTCAAAATTAACAGTGGTCCCCCCTAAACATTAAGCTAAATGCTGCTCCTTTTAATGAGCCTAACAGGGCTGGAACTTCTGGTATAACCAGTGGGAACTTCTCAGCCACAATACCTTGCTCAGGCAGCTGTTCAGGCAACAGTGCAGGAAAATACTGCTCTCTGAAAAATTATACTGTCTGAGGCCTTACTAGTCACCTGAAAGGAGGTGGATGGAAATAAACTCCAAGCTTCATTATGCTGACTTTTGTAAAGTGTCACAGGAAGTGCTTTGCTTCGGGGAAGCCAAAGCAACATTTAAGCAAATGGCTGTGGAGTGGCCTTTTGCCTGCAATTATTTTCAGCCGGGGACCTGTTTGATGCGTGCCTGACTCGATGGCCAGCCATGTTCCTACTGAAAGCTGTGGGCAAGAAAGTTCCACTGACCCCCTGTGGGAAGGAGGAGCTGGAATTCAGTGGGCAGCCCTGGGGTGTGGCTGTCTGTCCAAGGGTGCTGATTAATAACTCCTGTTGGCTTTGGATTTGGCACACTTTCAGCATTTGTGTGGATTTGAGGCAATCTTCTCTAGTGTAATTAATTAATTAAGATTAATTTAATTAGACTGTAAAAATAAATTAAGAGAATCAGAGCCCAGTTCAGCTGAAGCTCTGCTTGCTTTGACAACCAAAACAATGCCTTTGAATCAGTTTCCTTGAATTAATCTCAAACAAGGAGTTTCCCTGTTCAGTATCCTTGCTGATAACAGAATTGTCTTCTGGAGGAAGAATGTTACATCCGTACATTGGAGAGGAAAAAATCCCCCAAAAAACCAAAACCACACACGCACACACCCTGAGATAAGATAAATCTAGAACTACAGCTTGGTTATTAGACACACCTGGTAGTTGTGAGATTAGTTATTGATGTCTAAGATTATAGCAGCAGCTATGGATGCCCGAACGGAATGGAATTATCACTGCTGACAAGCCAAGAGAGCTCAGATGGACATCCAGATCTGTCACAGAGGTCACCTCACTCAGATGTGTCACATCTCAATGTGGAAAGTGAGATGAAACATTCAAACCGTGGCCAGGGAAGAATTCAGGAATGGTCCTTGTCTCTAGCTGTGCTGTCAGCTCCGCTCCAGCTGCTGCTCTGGCACCTGCACTTTTGAATTTGTGTTCTCTTATCACTGACGCACTGGAGGGTTTGGCAGGTGACTCACGTACCCGGATTCACAATTCGTCCCTGGTGAAGTTTGCAGAAAAAGCTATTATCTTTGGTGTCATGTGCATGTGAAAAAACCACAGCCCGTGATCAGGTTCTTTCCTGGCAAAAGTTTTCCTCGCTGTGACCTACGGACTTCTGCCTGGGAAGCTGGGACGGAGATTTTGTTCTGGCAATTTATGCACCATCCTATCGCTTCTCTCCGTGTGGTTTATTCAGGTTATGGATTAACTAAGCAATCATTTAGTGACACCTTACTCTACTGCTTCCAGTTCAACTTGGTATAGCAAGACATCAGTTATAACAATTACCTAAAAAACCCCATGAACTGATTCTTTTTTTTTTTGGGGGGGGGTGGGGGGGAAAGCATATCCAGGGCAGAAAATCCCAGCAGCTTCTCCCCTTTCAAACAGTTATTTTTGATGAAAGAACCATGGAGTGCCAGCAGTTGGTGGTTTTGAAAGGCCAGTGAGAGCTGTGCATCCTCTGTACTTCTTAGACACCTGAACAAGAGCTGCAGACCTCTCTGAAGAGACAGGACGGCCCATGTGTCAAAAGCTCTGTTTCTGGAGCTTACATCCTTCGTGCCAGGAGATTGTCACAGAAGTGGCACCGCTGTCCTGCGCTAACCCTTGAGCTGCTGCAGGATTTATCCATGGAGGCTCAGGGCCCAGCCGGACTCCACGGGCGTTGATGGAACATGTAATTGATTTTGTGGTGGAGTAAGAAGATGCATCCTACAGCCTTGTGAGCAGAAAAGGCCTGTTCACTTAACAGGGAAGGAATTTGATGCCTGTAGTCCTGCAGCACCTCGGAATGACCAGCCGCTTTCCCGAGGCCAGCTTACACTGTCATTGTGCATGTTTACCTTCACAGTACAAACAAAAAGGAGGTGTATTTATTGACGGAGTAAACAGGTCCACTTCTCTGCCCAGAAACCAGTTTGGTTAGTCAGCTGGGTGTTGACAGGAGAGGGAAGGAAATCATTATGAGAGACTGCGTAGCAGGCATGATAATGAGCCATGTGGTTGGTACCAAACAATAGAGGCTTGTGTGGAGCCTGGGGAATGCAGAGATAATTTTACCTCTCCAAACAGGAGGGCATCAAGCTGTGCTTCCCTGCCTGGGAAGTAGGTCAAGAGGAAGTGCACTTTCAATTCATATTCATCTCATAATTATTTCACGTTCTCAAGAACAGTATTTCTGTCAAGGGGAAGCTGCCTCCGTGGCCAGTCTCGTGGAAGAGCAATCCTCCCCTCAGAGCAGCAGCATGCATATTTGAAGCTTTCAGCACCAGCATCCATCAGCACTGCCTTCCACATGAGCTCTCCTTGCACTTGTGCTCTTAGTCCTGACCTTGCCAAGCTTCACGGCCACTCCAGGCATCACCAGCAGTCCATCCAGAGTGCCTGATCCCAGCACTACCTTACATTTGCCAGTGGAGCTCACTGGAGGTGTGATTCGTTGCTGCTCCTGGTACTAAAGCAAACAGTCACCTTTGGAGGTCATCGGGTCCAACCCTCTGCTCAAACCCGGCCAAGCGTGGAGATACCTGGAGTTCCTCAGGGTTATGTCACGGAAGTGTTAAACAGATGGAGTTTCCAAAACCTCTCTGAGCAACCTACTGCAACACTGGACAACCATCAGAGAGATTTATTTTTTTCTTAGAGATCTCAAAGGTGTGTTTTAGAGATGGATGTCAAAGGTTAAATAAGGATAAATCTGTTTAGACTGGGTAGAGAACAAGTGTTTTACAGTCAGCCACAGCACCTGCTCTTGGTTTTTTGGTTTATAGGAACCAATAGATATACCTTGCATAGATATATCTATATCTCTCTAGATTTATGTTTCTGAAGTAGAAGACAGTCCTTCCCAGAAAAAAGTCAAATCGTTATGTTCAAGGTAAATTTTCCCACGATTTGAAGGAATGTGTAAAGGAACAGTGAGTAGAAAAAGACAAAACCAGCCAAGCTTAGAGAATTATGACAATGTGACGACTCTAATTTAGCATTCAGCTGTAGGGAAGTGTAAACATGAGACTAAATACAGCCACTCCAATTTGACAAATCTTCTGTTGTATGCTGAAAAACAATAGACATCGGATGGGAAATGTTACTGTTAAAAAGCACTTTCCTTTCAAGCTGCAGTGTATAAGCTCCACATATGCCAGTTACTAATGTTTCCTTAAAAAAGTGACCTAATTTTTTAAAAAGTATTGCCAGTAGCACAAAAAACCAAATCTGCTGCACCAAATTGTGTATGTTCCAGATCTTTTTCTGTAGTAAAATATTTAGTAGCTAGTTCTGTTCTCTGCCCCAGTTAAACCTTTTTTTTTTTTCATAAAACTTTCTTGGTTTCACCATAACTGAGAAATAGTTGCAGTACCGTTTCATCATCATGTTTCCAAGATAACTAAATTGAAGTCCAGTGGGGATAGGACTGTGTGGGTGTTATTTTAGTCTGGAAAGAGATTTAAAACTTTGAAATGAGCTAAGAAAGGAGGCTGGGTTGATGGAAAACAGTCAACTTTTTTATTCCTGCACTGGAATTACTTCTCCTGTTGCATTATACATGAAACACAAAACTCAGCCCTTGCATCAGTTATGTGGCCTGAAGTAACAGTAGCATGCCTGGGATGAAGAAGTCTTTCCCTGAGGTTGACAATTGTCATTTTCTTCCTGACAGATTCACTTTTACTGCATACCCCCAACCTTTGATCCCTTCTGCTGTGTTTTTAATTTTTCCTGGCCACTAGCCATTTTTACCTGTTTTGTGCGCTGTTTTATTTCCTTACAAATAGCAGCATTAAAATCAAGTAAGTAGCTATGATGTTGGAGCAAAGTTTCTATAATGTTTATTAGGAAGACTCTTTTCCCAAAAGTTGTCTTCCTTTTTCCCTCTTCCCTCATGCTATTGCAGACAACTTGATTTAAGGGGGAAAAAAAGGAGAAAAAACCGAAGCAAACAAAAAATCCCCATCGCCCAGCAAACAAAACCAGAAAAGCTATTTAGTGATTGTGCTTATTCATAGCTGGATGCTCCTTTTGTTCTGTGTTATCGTACTTGCCCTCAAACAGAAAAAAAAGTCTACCCAGAATTAGCTTTATATTCCTACCGCATTTTTGCTTACTCAGTGCTCAGTTGTAATCAAGACTCTAATTTCATAATCATTAGCCCTTTCAGCTCTGGTAAACTTCTGCATCATCACGTACGCTTGTCCTTTGCTTCCCTATAATTCTCAAACCCAGCACGTAACAGGAGGGAGGGGCATCAGTGAGGCAACTTCATTCATCTCTTCTCCATTTTTTAGGGGACACTACACATTTTCCATCTTTCACTCCTAAGAAGTCTGGGAAGCTAATGCTATGCCTTAGTGTTTTCCCCCAGGACTCCCCAGTGCAACACAGCTGGACTAACAGCACATTTAATTATCACGGCTGTTAATAAAGCACAAGCTTCTGAAAAGGTTAATAGGAATGAGTAAGTAAGTACTTGGTATTTTAGTGCTTATTTAAACTTCTAGACTTTTAAATCTCATTTTCCCAGTAGCCTCTCTTTTCTTTGGTAATAATGCCTAATACATATTTCCAATAATTTTCGAACTGAGTGGAGCTGGTTAATTCCTAGAAAAGAGACTGCCTGTTCAAGCTTAGTAATTCCTGGTAATGACTGTGTAATTAGAGTGAATGAGAACAGGACCTGAACCCTAGTCCAGCATATTCTGAAGAGACATTGAAAATAATCTTGCTTTTTCTTGTTAGGAAAACAAGAGATATTAGGATGTTAAATGAAGAACTGTCCATCTTCTAACTTGTCTAAGGAAAGACACAGGATTTACTTTCCAGCCTGTTTTCTACATCTCTGTCTAGTCTTGTGTCTGATGCTCCCCACGGCCTATTTCGCACAGCAACCGAGAAAAAGATGAACGAATGTGTTTGGGAAGAGAAGCTCGGACAGAAGTTGCGAGATCTAGACAGGAAAATGTGAATGAAAACTGGAAATTGTTCTAGGAAACTTTACTAGATGACTAAAAACCACGATTTCATAATCGCGAACAAGGACGTCTTTGGTTAGCGGCACCTCCTTATTAAGTGAGGAAGTAAAGGCAGCTATTAAAAATATGTCAGATAAATGGGGAAGAGGAGAAGAAAGAGGAAGGAGGCAGAAATTATGTAAATTAGAGCCTGTGGAAGTATAAAGAAGGGAAAGACTTGAAAGGGAGCAAAAGAAACCTCTACCTTGCAGCCTAAGGACAGTAAGGCATTTTAAAGGGTGACAGCAATAGAATATTTTCTAACAATAGTAGGGCTCACTTGCTTAGCAGAAGATGGCAAAAGTCTTAGTGATTCAGGAACAGCAGAAATACTCAGTAGTTCTCTTTTGTGTTTAAAGAGAATCAGGACAACGTAATAAAGCATCACGGGAATGCAGAAATACTTTCCAGCCCTCACATATAGCCATGAAAGATGAAAACCAGCAGCCATAAAGAATAAAAAATTAAACCCCAGCATGCCTAAACAGCACCAGATAAGAAAAAGAGCTGTGTGAGGTGCACAGCTTTCTGTTGCTAACTTTTAATAAGTCTTTGAGCAATAAGCAAACTTTTGAGTCTAGTGGAGAGTTACCTCAGAGAGAGGCAAAACAAAATGATCTTGTTAATCCTGGCTCAGCTTCTTCGATAGCAGAGGGCAAATAATGAGAAAGTTTGATATGGGATTCAACTAGCAGAGCAGGAAAGGGAATAGAAAATATTGTGCCGAGTATAAAGTGAGGTTTGGCTTTTCGGGCATTACATTTTTGTTTCATAAAATATTATTTGAAAATATTCCTTATGTTAAATGACACCCTGTCAGATTTATTGCCCTTTGCAGCCCTTTAGGAGCCCCACTGGTGTGCTCTGTTGGCCAGAATTAGCTAGTGCTATAGCTGGCTTTGGCACAGATGTTGAGTGCTGGAACCATCCAAACTAGGATTGACGTGTTGACTGCTGCTGAGGCAGTTCAGTATTTTTATCTGTGTCATTTCTTGAGCCCAAAGCTGGCTTAAAATAAGTGCTATAAAAGACCCTTGTGGGCCGGGAGAAGAGAATGTGTGAGAGGCAGCCTGTGACAGAGGGCGTGTGGGCCGTGGGGCTGCCGGTGTGGCTAAGGGAGCAAGTGAAACTAACGCTGCTTAACAAAATCTATTCATGTTTATTTGTGGAGATTGGGAAGGCAAGAGGGGATCACTTAGCTTTGTGTGTCACAAAGTGAAACCAGCCTCAGCTGAGCCAGTATGAATGAGTAACTTGATTCTAATCAACAGGGCCATATGCCAGGTAATTTTGCCAGGCCAGCTTGCATTGATATGGCATGAAATAATAAGGGTTACTGTAACCATTTTTCATATCTGGTCTTTCTAATAATTGCTAGGTACAATACAAGTGAAATAGAGCTATTGAGCATTAAGAACCATCCAGCTGGAAGGCAGTTTCAGAAACGGATTTAAGGATCCTAATGGAAATAGCACTGAACATGAGCTTGCTGTGGGACATAGCAGTTCTGCAGTGATGACAGGAGCTGAGCTGTGTTCGTAAGATTAATTTGTTTAATATCACAATGACATGAGAAACTTGCTCACAGCTGAGAAACCAATAAAATCTGGAGAGTGCACAGAAAAGAAAGCCATACAAATTATGAAGATGCTATAAAATGCCTTGTGATGGGAAACTGAAAGAGATCCAGCTGTCCTGCTTGAAAGAAAAATTAATTCAGATTTAATAAGTATCGGGTACCAAACCACCTTCTGGAGAATATTGCTGGAGAGTGCATACAAACCACCCTCTAACAGGAAGCTGAATTGAGGTTAAGTTTAAGCTGAAAATGAAGACAGGGAGATAACTTGCCAAGAAAGGGGGTAAATTCTCCATCTCTTGAAATCTTTGAATCAAGATGCGACATCTTCATGTGCTCCAGTCAAATACCAGTTACTGGATTTGGTACAGAAGCAGCCAAGTGGTGCAGCATCAGCCTTACTCAGAAGGCAACACTGAATAATTCAGTGATCCCCAAGGACTCCTGAGTATCTGTTTCTCATCCTAAACTTTTGAAATGTATTGCTGTACAATGGTAAACTTGAGTCAGCTTTGCTGCTGATATAGCAGCAATTTCAGCAACCTATTACACTGCAGGTAAAGCTAGACTTAGCCAGTTCTTCAGTTTAATCAAGTAACCTGTTTATCATCTTTGTTCAAGCAGATATGTGGGATCAGGATATCGATGCCAAAAAGTGTAAATTTAAGAGATTCCAAAATCAAGGGTGTTTATGAGGACCTTGCCATGTGATGATGACAAAGTACATTTCTCTTAATACTGGATTTTTTTTTTAGAGAAGCTGTATTTTTCCTGCAGTGACTTCTCTGCTTTTGCATAGCTTCCTGCCAGAGAACAGCACACATTCTAAAATCTCTGCCATGTATCTGTATCTTTTATTAGTTTCCTCTCCATAAATAATCTGGCATGTCTTCAAAAGACAATAAATTGTAGAGTTAAATAGACAGTAGAGGCAGTGCATCATTCAGATCTGGTTGTGTCCTGACATCGAAAGTTTCTTTTGTTGGATGGGTTCACCTAGCCATAATGAAATCCCAAAGATGTAAATGGTGGGTCAGCAGGATTATGCAAAGCCTAGTTGGGTTTATGTCCCTTGAAAAGGCTGTGGAACTGTACTCACACTGCTGCAGTTGCATGACAAGCTAGTGGGTGTTGAACCACCTGAAGGATCTGCTTGATTTGTCTTTTCCTGTCGTGGTTACTTCGAGAGAACACATCTGCCTGCTGTGCTGCAGCTAAGCCTGCCCGGCCAGACTGTACATGGCAAACATCTACGGAGATATCTGCACGGCTGGGAGTAACACAAAAACACAGTGGCAGAGGCATGGTCACTGTCTGAGTCAAATCCTGAACTTCAACACTCCTCTGCTTCACTCTTCTGCACTGCAGCCAGGTGAAGCATTGCATCAGTGCTCTTGTGAGAGCCCAGCGGGAGCACTGCATCCAGCTCCGGGGCCCCCAGCACGAGAAAGGTGTCCACCTGCTGGAACAAGTCCAGAGGAGGTCACTGAGCTGATCACAGGGCTGGAGCTCCTCTCCTGTGGAAACAGGTTGAGAGAGTTGATGTTGTTCAGCCTGGAGAAGAGAAGGCTCTGGGTAAGGCTTGGAGCACTTTCCTGTGCCTAAAAGGGGCCTGTGAGAGAGTGGGAGAAGGACGTTTTCTAAGGGTGTGCGGGGATAGGACAAGGGTAAAGGGCCTTAAGCTGAAGGAGGACAGGTTTACAGCAGATACTGGGAAGAAATTCTTGACTATAGGGGTGGTGAGGTGCTGGAACAGGCTGCCCAGAGGGTTTGTGGACTCCCCATCCCTGGAAATGATCAAGGCCGGGCTTGATACAACCTGGTCTAGTGGAATGAGTCTCTCCCTGTGGCAAGGGGGATTCCAACCCCAACCATTCTACAATTCTTTGAAGAGGTAAACCTTTTGAGAACAGGTTAGAAAGGGGCTGATGGTTTGGATGTGCTGAAACAGTGTGGGTAGTAGCTGGGTTTAGCTGGCAAATACCCAACTCTCGCTGGTGTGTACCTGTAACAACCTCAGCTACATGCTCTAGCAACCGTCACTGAATTTCTTGTAGTGTTGTTAAAACTCTTCTGTTCAGCTGGAAAAAACTTGCATCATATAAAAAATAATTACCTAGATAACTGACCATGTTTAGATCTTCCCCTGTTTTTCAAGATCAAGAAAGGGAAACGTTTCTTGCAGAAAATCTCAGTCCTCCACACAAGCATCTCATCAAATCTGAACTCCTCTATTTTATTAATCAGTGTATTATAGGCACAAAGTGTTTGTTCAGGATATCTTGCTACAGAGTTTGGAATTCGCTTTGTGTTTACCAAGACCACACAGTCAGTCTTGCAGTATTAGAATTGCAGAATCCAGGGAGTATCAATACTCTTGTGACAGCCAATGCCTTGACACTGAAGCCTTAACTAGAGAACGTCCAAAGCTGATCATGTGAGTCCCTGCAGCTGGAGGTGAGGAGCCAAGCTTTTCAGCAGAAAGCTGTAACTGATCCAGACCTTGCGTGGCTCAGATCCAGAGCAGAGTGCGTAATATGCACTCATTACTTGGTTACATTCACTTCACTTTGTTCTGATCTGGAAGGATGATGCTAAGTGCTTCAAAATTGTCTGGGAAGGAAAAGTTAAAGGGGAAAAATATCCTATATTATGTTGAGAGACAATATTTCAACTACTCCAAAAATATTTTAAATCTTTTGTGACATAAAGTACCAGGTCAGTCAAATACAAAATAGCGAGCTATTTCAAAGTGAAAAGATTAAATGTTTCATTCTGAAACATTTAGATGAAAAACTTTCACAAATTTTGGTATTCTCAACACAGTTTCAAGAAGATTCACTGGAATTTTTTCCAGTGGAAAACTATTCCATATCAAGATTTTATTCTGACTAAAACTTATAGCTGAGCTGTTATATTGCTGCAAGGAGATGTTAACAACGCTTGTTCAATATTTCATCAGCAGCTCTTTCAGGACTCTGAGCTACCCAGGGGGGAAAAAAATACAAACCCGAAAACCCTCCAAATTTCCTGTGAAATGTTCATATGTCACAGTTGTCAGACTGGCAATAGCAACACCAGCATCTATTTGGAAATACAGACCTTTTTTTGTTTAAAGAGAACTCTTCATTCCAAAAAAGACTGTAAAATCATTCCAGACTACAGGGGAAGAAGTAACTTCCCTTATGACCTGCTTTGTGATGAACCCAGATTGTCCACATGTGTAGCCCCACCTGATAATGTTCAGTGGTGTTCAATGGTTTACAGATCATAATCAAAAAGAAAATGGAGAATAACTGGTTGAATAGCAGCTGCTCAGGAGAATATTCATCAATTTAGATCACAACTCAACAATGTGGTTCAGAAAACACAGTCCAACAGTTGGAAACACATTGAAAATGGTTTAAATTTTTCCTTGTTCTTCATCTTGGCAATATATCCCTACAAAAAAGACTGCTGGATGATTGCACAGAGACACTGAATGCATGCCACTGGTGAATAATAGCATATATAGTGGACACTGATTCCAGAAGAAATTCTCATGTGTTGAGCTATCAAATTATATTTTGGCAAAAAACTTGGTGGTTAGCATTATATTTTGTGGTCAAATGATGTCAGCCTCTATGGACCAGCTGGGTCTACAGAATGAAGAATTAAGGGCTTGCTATCAAAAATACCCTGTCCCTGCGGATAGCCAGGTCACTGGAATGTTAGCAAAGTCACTGCAGTGGATCTCAGCTTTTCCAGCTACAGCTGGGGTAAGAGATGGCTGCTACTGCAAACAGAGCGTGGGCACTTTTCAAAATGCATTTAATCCCTTGGAGTACGCCTAGAAGTGGAGGGGGAAACGGAGAAAGCACTTCTTACCTCAGCTATATATCTGACAGTTAAATGAACAAGCAGCCCCGTGCGGACTACCTTGTGTTCTGGACAGCTTGCAAGTCTGCACTCTCAGGAATATGATCTTGAACTGACTGAGAAATCACTGCCTTGTGGAAATGACATCTCCATATGAAAGAAATTATTGCAGCTACCTGGAAAAATGCACAGAAAGGACCTTCCTGGCAGTTCTTTTCCTTTGGGAATCCAGGCTCCCGTAGAGAGACAGACCACAATGAAATCTAACAGTGGTGTCCAGTACAAATGGTTTTCATCCCGCTCATTTCTTTCTGTGCCAAAGACCCCCACAAACTATGTCTGCTACTGTGGCAGGAGGTTGTGCAATGTGCAAACCTTACAGATGTGTTTGAAAGTTCCTGAGGAGTAAAGTAGATGCTGCTCCACCACCGTTTCCCCCCAGGACCCCACATACCACAATCATCTTTAGAACGAGTGTTCCGCCAACGTCCTGTTGTGCCTTCACGCTGGGGACCCAGAAGGAGTAGATCATTCCAGTGGGAATGTTTACTGTGTCTTGAGGATGTCCCAGCTGAAAGGATTTAACTATCTACTTCCAGCATCCCTTCATCAAAGTTAATCAGAAAAGGCTCACGTGGCTCCCTGTGGAACCCCTCATGATGGGGACACGGTTGAAAAAAATGTCTTATTTGCCTAATGGCAGCCTCCAGGCCTGCCCCTACTCCTGTGCTCCTTGTGCCCAGGCTTCATTCTGCCACTGCCTCCGGGCTCATCATCCATCTCACTCATCTCCTCTTACTCACATCTCTGTGTGTTTTCCATGTTGCCGTGTGTTCTTGGGAGCTTTGGTTTGGTACGGCAAGTAATCGTGTGTGCTGCCGTTTTTTATTATCGTTATTAGAAAGAAATTCTGCAGGAACAAAGAGATTAGCAAGTCTTGGTAGCATAAAGGAGTGAACAAAGAGAGAGCTTTTGGGGGGGAAAAAAAGGCTATTGATGCAACCGAATCAAAGTTGGCATCAAATTTCATAATTTAAAACTGCTATCAAATCAGGCTCAAAGGAATCAGGAAAATAATAATTCGCTATAGAATACTGAAGTCAAAGTTAACCACGTATTTCTTAATAACAAATTATTAGAAGAAATGTTGCCTTAATCAGGCTGGGATGAGTTATCACCCCTGCCACTCAGCAGCACTATCAAACTCCTCTTGTAAGGGACTAGACTAATGTCCAGCAGATGTGGTAGGCTGACCGTTGTAAATCACCTTCTTCCTACAGTAAGAGTAGCCTTATTGGTACTGATAAGTAGATGGGACTCATTGAAATCTACTTTAGAATTAGAAAGGGAAGGTTTGGGGTTTTTTCTATCATAAGTAAGATGAAGAAACCGTTTCCTTTTCATTTCCGTTCACAATAAATAGAGTGTGACTCAGGATAGCTGGGAAAACCCACATGAGCTGAAAAGCTGGATACCTGTGAGGAACCAGAGTGAAAGACCAAGAAAGGGTTTGTAAGCGTCAGCTTCATGTGCCTCTGGAGCGCTTCTGGCTTTGTCTCGTACACAAGTCGTAGGAGGGAATTGATAATTTCAAGCTCAAGCCCCCTCAGTGACAACAAATAGAGTCAAATTATGAATCTGCTTTGTACCCTCAGGAGAGAAGTCCCTTTCTCGTAGAGTGGAGGTTGAAGAGTTCCAGATGTCCTCCAGGTTACAGGCGGAGGTACTGAATGTAAATCATGCCTTTCTTTCCGACCCCTGTGGGTTTGGCTGGAAATGCAAATGTCCTTGCTGTTTTACACTTCAGATATTTAGCAATGCTTCTCACACCGAGCGAAGTTTTAAACCAGCAATTTAAAAACGTAAAAGAAGAAAGGCTAATACCCATGTTATTCTTAATTAGTAAGCCAGAGCAATTGTGTATAACTAAATCAGAGCCTGGAGTGAGAATTTTGCAGGAGTTACAAAGTGATGATTAATCCCTAAATGAGGATTCCTCTCCTGTTTTTTAAAATCAGGGATTGTTCTCCCTCTTAACAGAGGAAAAACTTTGTTGAATTATGTTTGCCAAATCCTACTGGCAAATATTCTGGCTGGTAAAGACAAAAACTGTTGTGCTATTAATGCATCAAAATTAATTATGCCAGTATAACTGGTTATCTTTGGCACAAGTACAGAGCTTGAGGGACCAGACATGGCGCTGCCCTCTTTGTTACCATGGCAGACAATTATGAAAGGAGTACAGATCTGGACTTGCATAACTCAAAAGCAGTTCTGACCAGATTGTAAATTTCCAGGTTAAGAGTAAAAGAAATATTCCTTTCTCAAAAGCTGTCGTTTAGGACCCAGAAGGAATCTGACCCACTTGCAGGGGAAAAAAATTACAGTTGAAAGAGATACGATCAATGTTGTGCTACAAAGGAATTTTCACAAACCACTCTGAAAAATTCACTTGATGTGCGCTTACCCTGGTACAAGGTGGTAAAAGCAACCTAGGTATGGCATGTGATTGGTATTTTTAGCTTGGACTTCTCTGGCCATATCTTCTATATTTGGGGCTGAATATGCAAGCAAAATAGTGAGCTGCTTCCGTGAGACTGCAGTAAACGATTCAGCCTGGGTAGGATGGCGTGGTCTGGGTAAGATGGTATTTGTTGCTTCAGATAGCTGCTTTTCTAGAAATTGAAGCTTGGTCAAATTGTGATCACTTACAGGCATAGCAAGGTAAACAAATAACATCTGTTATGTGGAAATACCTTTTCTACTTCCCAAGAATGAAAAGCACCTCTTTTCATAATCCCATGGGTGCAAGGCTGCAGAAACTTCATCAGGAAGTGGCAGGCAGCAGTGAGCCTGATACATAAAGAATATCAGCAAAATACTCAGTAAGGTTTTGTGCCTCCTGATTACAAAGGAACTTCTTCAAACTCATCTGCAGAGCTGCCTGCAGTCAGTAGTTGAAGCACACGTAAGCAGAGTGCCAAGCAGCGTGCTCTTTGCGTGTGCCAGATGTAACTGAGTGGTGATTTATGCGTGCAAATGCCTCTGCGAATACGTGCACATGAGCTCACGGAATTTAACAGGAGAGCTTTCGAAAACTTGAATTCTGAGTTGCTTCCCACGTTGTTTGTTCTTTCACATTAGAACAGGCTCTGCTTCTGAAAAGATACAGAGTGGAACTTCACAAGAAGCTGAGGGGATAAAAGTTTTAGCTCAGTAACAAATGGAGGTGAATGCTAGTGAATCATCTGCTAAGTTTTGAGGGCAGATGGCTGGACAAGAAATCGCAAAACATTCTTTTAACACCACAAAAATCTCTCTAATCTCTGACCATAACTATAGGGTTGTTCAAAAGCAGAATCTGGAAAGATGGGAGCAGTTAACATTCTCAGAATTTAGCTTCCAAATACAGCTGCTAAGACCAGTTTGTAAACTTTTAACCTGTGTCTGACAACAGCACTTCCACATCTGTCACCTCTGTACAGGAACTGAGTGCCAAAAGGAACAAATGCACCTGCGTTTGTAGGGAGGCAAAACCACTCCCGTAATGCCGGTGTTGAAGGTCCTTTAAGGATTCTGACCAGGTGCCCTCCAGGTCTGGGGCAAGCAAAACTGGACAGAGAAAATGGACTTGAATGCTGCAGTGACTCACGGTGCTTGGTGAGCTTCTCTGTATTTTAGCTTAGTGATAGATGCTGTTTCAAGCCACAGGGAAGCCATGTGGGTATATCTGATAGTGAGTGAAGCATTACACAGCTCTTAGAGGCTGTGGTGCCTTGCCATCATGGTATGTTCAGCCCATAAAAGCTATTCCAGTTGTGTGTCATCAATTCTAATTGCCCCTCTTCATTCTTTTGTGGTATTGTATAATACAGCTCTAAGAGGCCAGAATTATTCTCTCTTCTGCATCTGCAGCCGAGTACAACTTCGGAATTACACCAATTATTCTGCTAATCCACTTCCTGACTTGGCCGAATAATCTCAGAAAGTAGCTATGGTCAACAATAAGAAAAACATAAAACTAGCAGCCACAGAGTGTCTTCTGTACAACTCTGAGGGTTACATCTTGTAGCTATGGTGATCTAAGAGTCCAGAGCAAATGTTGCTGCTGTGTGTCTTGTGCTCTCTTGCACTTTTGCTTTCCTAAGACTCTGTTCTGAGCCAATCCATCTCAATAATCTAAGTTGAATTAAAATAAATAAATAAAGTTTTTGAAAATTAAGAAGGGACCATTTTCTCCAGCTTTAATGAGCTGAATTGTCTGCGAGTTGGCAAATTCCAGCACAAGGGCAAGGTGGGATGTGTCTCTGGGAGCAGGAGATAAGGAGGGAGCAAAGGGTCATAGGCTGAAGCAGAGCAGGGCTTCCTCCTTTTGGGAGCAGCAGGCCATTAGATCATCCTGATATCTAATCTTTCTGCTTGTTAGTCACTGCTTAGACTGGGACCGTCTTGACAAAACCTTCGCTGCTATTGTTGTTACCCTTATGACACAGAGGAAACACGACTGGTTTCTCATAATTTCCTTCATGTAAGCAGTGAGCAGGAATTTCAGTGTCTCTGTACCCCGGGCAATGACTACCCAGCAGCTTTTGCTGTCTGAGGAGAGGGCTGGGCTGGGAAATAAGAGTGATGTTGGCTCTGAAAGTGGCGACAAAGAGCAAGAAGTAATTTTCATGTGAAATATAAACTGAGAGACCCTGAGGAAAGGAACCACTTATCTCAATATATGTTGTCCCCTTAAGGTCACTTAGGTGAGGTCAGGGCAGCAACACTTGATGATATGTTCATGCCAAAAGTCACATGCAATCCAATTCAGCCATAAAAACTGTTAATGGTGCAGTAGAAGCTGTATTTCACTGCAGGTTTTGCCACTGTGACACCACAAGCAACAACCTCACAGTATGGCATATGAAATATAGGCTGAGATTCACACGTGGCCCAGGGTGATGCAGAATTTCAGGTTTTGTGAAAGGTGGCCACACTGTGGAATGGCTGCCCTGCAGAGACGAGCTCACAGTGCAAAGTGAAAGTCTGGATCCAAAACTTGCAGCAGTTCACAAACAGCCTACACCAATCTCTTACTTCCAGTCCATAATTTTTCATACACTTACATACGGTTATATACGTATTTAAAGTCCAGACTAGTCTCAAAAAACATACAAGAGCATGCCAAGAGGGAATTGAAGCACAGTACACAGAATTTCGCATTAGAGTCGAGTGGGTGTGAATGAACTCACCAAGTGCTCTGTGTATTTGCGCAGTGTAATCACTGGTTACCTGGTTTGTGTGCAGGTGCTCACATTGTGCATGTGGAGTGTCAGCAGTTGATTTACTGAAAACATTAAAAAATACATTACAATGCCTGTGTAAGTGCACCATGAAGAATGCTCCCAAGCTTGCCTTTACATGTTAACTCTTTTCTGTGTGCCCTCTAAAGTCTGTACACAATAACCTATTTCCTACATCCCCAAACCAGCGGCAATATCTATGGAGCATCAGTTTCATTTACCCCTCTTCAAGAAGCTCGTTCATCATTTGCAGTGAGCCTTAGATAAAAGACTCTTCATCTGTGTAAAATATTATTATTATTGTTGTTAGGCTAGTGTTTTCAGAGGGTTTTATTGGAACCTGATGTCCTGCCAAAAGTAACACCCTGGGAATCTTTCAACAACTGTTCCTGGGTGTTCTGTAGATTACTGCTGTTTTCTCATACACTGTCCCTGGGAATTACATTCTCAGATTAGAAAAACGTCCGTCCTCTCCCCTCTGTGAAAAGAACTGCTGTTCTGGCTCTATATTAAAGGATTAGGATAGTGTTTTTTTCTGGTGACTTATTATTCAGGTTGAGTTTTGTTTTCTCATTATAACCCCTTTGCAAAACAGGTTCAAAACGTAAAATAAGATTGATGTGTGAATGATCTTGTAGCATTGTGCAAACACTTTGCATAGCTAAGAATGGCCAGTTAAAGGAGGACTGGTGGAAAATTGGACCCAGACATTCAGTCAGCAACTTTCAACCCTGCAGAGACAAAGAACCTTTAAGAGCTAACTTTATAATGAGGAGCTATAGTACAGCATGGCAGAAATTAAAGGGAGGCCCAAATCCCCTTAGTGACAATTGTGTTTTTCAGAGATCCCCTGAGTAGATGTTGCTTTGCGAGACCTTTGGAAAGGGGTGTAGCAAATGAGGCCTTCCTAGGAGACTGTACTGGGGAAGCAAATACCTCGGAGCCAGAATAGGAATGGGAGGAGATTAAAGCAGAATAACCATTCCTCTGGCAATTGAATGCCCAGATTCTGCAAACATAGTCTCATTCTGAAGAAAACATTTGCATTCAGACACTGAACATGTTAAGTTTTTGGAGTGGGAAAACAAAACTTAGCAGGAACTGAAGTTTCTTATGATTCCTTTGTCACCGTAGCTGGTGTTTATCCTGTAGTTTCTCCCTTCGAGATGGCCGAGGGACAGAAGTGGGAAGCACTGATGAAGAACAAATGCCCTGGATTTCAAGCGAGGTTCACTCAGTGTGCATTCTGTACCGAAGCTGGATTCTTGTAAAGGGATAGCCAAAATGCTATGTCCGAATGAAATCCTAAATGTTTGCGGAGGGATGAAAGACATAGGCAGGAGGGAGAAAAATCCTGGACCGTGTAGGGCAGGCTGGGCACTGGATGACAGTGTTTGAAGGGCAGTTGTGGTGGTCTTTAACTGGCATGGGCTTAGACAAGTGGCTCATATTAGCTCCCAGTTTTAGTTATGCATTGAAACATTTACACATACCTAGCATGAAACGATGGAGGAGTTTATCCCTATAGTTTATTCACTTCTGATCACACCCTTTCTTTCTGGGTTTCTGCCTCTCCCAGCAGAGCTCGCCCCTGTTGGAGAAGCTCAGCTTTACTGCCAATATGTTGTGCAGTAGTCCTGGGGTTTTGTGGTGCCTTTCTGTGCACTCACTACAGTCTTTTTTTTTTTTTCCTATGAAATAAAAACCCAAACAAAACCCAACAAAAAGAAATGGCAGTTTGCCTCTTTTTTCTTACTCTTGGCTTCTCATATTCTGTTTGGGCACCTTGATACTCTGTTTGATGCTGCTGCTAGCATGACCAGAGAAAGTGGGCAAAAGAAACCGTTTTGCACTTAATAATATGATTATCATGACCAGTGACTTTTAATATATATTTATCCCTACCTGACAGGGAGATAAATATTTAGTGAAATCATTGTAATTGTTCTCTCTAGTTTTTGACTCTGGCACCAAACAGTTTCATTTTCTTGGGTCTTTTGAAGACCTTTTACCTTGTGATCCATCTTCTGCCCCCCCTACATCATCTCAACACCTCAGCTCCTGCAGCACTTGAGTACAGAATGCGAATTTCCCCCTGCTCACAGGTATCAACACGTTAGCACTGACTGCGTACGTAGCGTGTGTGCCTTGGGCGAAAGGCAGACTGAATGCTGCTTTGTAGCAGATACAACATTCCCACAGTTTTGGGCCCCCAAAGTACCATCTACAGCCCAACCGAGAGGAGTCACGGAGTCCTAGCTGCCCTTCACAACGCACCTAAAGGAGAAGAGGGCCTTTAAAGGACACAGATCTTTCCATGCAAAGATTGTGATCAGTAAATCACAGCCTTCTCTTAGCCTGTGCGTTTGGCTGGTCCTGACACAAACTTCCCACAAGTACGGCTCTCATTTCTGCTGAATCAGCCTTGCAATCACACCCACTGAGCAGATGATAACAAGAGAGAAGTACTTTGTCAGTGCGCAGGGTACAAATGTATCATGTGTATGGAATTGTATCATCTGTATGGAATTGACTGATACAGCTGGAGGAGTTACTCGGCCAGACACTGCCCCTCAGTTCTCGGAGAGGTCAAGAGTAGGACTAGAGACAGCATCTTCTGATTTGGGGCTAGCCACTGGGAGCAGCATCCGCCAGCCGTGTCTGCATCTCTGTGTACCCACAGTGTACACCATAAGCAGATTTATCAATCCATGGACATGCATGTTTAATGTACAGGGCTTGTGGTAAAGCTCAGCGCTACTCGCTCTTGCATAACTCCTTTGAGGTTCAGTTGGCTGAACTTTACTTTTCATAAGTCACTTGATAATATGTAAAACAAAAAAATGGGAGGAACATAAGATGATATTAGGCACACCAATAACAGACTGACCGGGCTCCTAGCTGAGAAACAAGTTCTCATCAGAGAGGAAAGCACAGGGAGGGGAACAAAGGAAGAAAAAAATTGCTTTTGGGTCAGCATAAAGAGGAATGTATTGTTATCACTTGCAGCCACAGAGTGATGCACCTTTTTATTTTTTAGCCATTCTTTGCTGTTGGTGCTGACAGGGACACCTTTCCCTGCATCCGGCCAAGCGTCTGAGTCAGCTGCTCCCCCAGGAGGGATAAGGTCCCTGTTTGCTGTTGTGTGAGCGAGGCGAGAGGAAGCGCTTTGGGACAGCCCTGCTCCACCCTGGCCGTAAACACCTGAGCTCACCACCACGCCAGCCCGCAGCCGAACCCTGAGCCCATTCCCCTTCCCGGGGAGGGGCCTGCAGGAGAACTGCCACTGTGCCCAGAAAAGTGAACACCGTAACACTGACCCTGTTCAGTAACTCAGGATGAAAGCAGTGCAGAAGGGCTTGGAAATTAATCAGAGGGCTCCTCAACTCAACATCGCTGACCAAAAGCTAATCTAATTAGTAGCCACCAAGACCTGTTGCCATCTGCTCTTGAGTTGCCTGTCTGAGCCTGGTCCTGAGTTCAAATCTCTACACAAACAGATCTACAGCATGCCTGTTATCTCTTTTTATTTTATGGTCTCAGCAGAATAATTGGGCATTAGATCAGCTCAGACACGAAACGCACCTCTTGCTATACTTAGTAGCTCAGACTAGCGGGCAGTGGGGAGCTCCATCTTCTCTGGTTTCTGGGGACAGAGACCTCCGGGACTCTGCTTCCTGTATCTGCTCCCCTCATCTGGCTTACTAGAGTTCACAGTCTGTGATTTTACGGAACACACCCTGCTGGAGCTCTCTTCTGGGACTGTGCTCCTCTTTTTTTTCCTTCTCCTTCATGATCTGCTCCCTATACTTACTGAGTGAGGCTTTGGTGTATTTGTTTTGGTGTGGGTTTTTTTCTTCTTTTTTATTTTTTTTTTCTGCTCCTGGGATACTGAAGTTACTCCTTCCCTGAACACACGTTAGCTTTTTTTATTTTGGTAGGCCCTTCTCTCTTTCATCCGATATCTGTGCAGCTGCACCTGGATGTGAGTAGTTTTCTCCCTCAGACTCCATTGCACCCTGGCTCCTCACAGGAGAAGGAGGTAAGAGGGGCTTTTATTGTACCAGTGGACTTTGCCCATCCCTCTCTGGGTCTGAACAGGCCAGCATTATTTCACAAGTGCTAAATCCACTCACAATGGTTTTAAACGGTTGAGCTGCTGAGCCAGCTGAACAGCAAACACCAGAGGGGAAACCACATTTCGTGAGCGCTTCAGATTCCTTCAGACTGTACGTGGAGCCATTAAGAGCAAAGTAAAAGCCCTTTGACACAACTCCCTTCGGCAACTTTTTCACAACCACATGCCAAAAATGGGGGCTGGCTAAGGAATTGGTCCAGAGTCAGCTCCCAAGAATCTAGCATGTGAAGATGGAGTTCAAATCTGTTTTGGTTAAAAGAAAACAGCAGCACATCATATTTTCTTGTAGCATTTCAGTCCATTGCTGGATGTTCTCCCTGATCAGTGTGGATTGCCAGTCAAGGTATCACCACGGGCAAAAGATGAGAAAAACCCCAGGTGCCAGTGTTACGTAGGAATAGTTTTTATTGTATTTGTATCTGTTAACTGTTTTCCTTTTTTTTTGCAACTTTAAGTTTAGAATTTTTTACAACTTTAAGTGAAGAAGAACCCAGATTGTATATCTGTTATCTTCTGATACTCATAGAATAACTAGATCTTCAGCTAACGTAATCCTCCAAGAAATATTCAAGAATTCAAGCAATTACCCCATTGCAATAAGATAGATGAAGGCCTGTCTAAAGGAGCTGCTGTTTCTGTCTCTGTCCAGACATATTCCCTAAACAATTCTTTCACAATGGTCTGGGTTAGCTTAGACACTCAGTAATGGAGGTTTCCTAGCCCAGACAGTCTTGATAGAGTGATTACTTTGAGCATTGCATTGAGGCAGCAATAATAATTGATGGTGGTCACAAGGAAGGATGAACCTCCCTGTTTTCAGCTTCAGTCAGCAAAAACTGTGTGGCCACAGCCTAAAATCACACAGGGACATGCAGGAACGTTTCATCTTGAATCAGCCAGAAGGAGGTGCAAAGTTCAAGTTGAAAAGTTGCATCAAGAACCTGAATGGTCATTCTGAGTCAGAATTTCTGTTTAGCATAGTTCAGCTTGTTTCACTTTGGCTTTGGGGTTTTGTCCTACACCAGTGTGGTTGAGTGACTCTAGTTCCAGCCAGAAAGAGGTGCAAACACAGCTGTGTGAACTTTTGAAAGTGTGTCAAAATTTGTTTCCAATTGATGTTGAAGTTAACATTCAGCAGAGAAGGAATTGTGTGTGGTGTCTTATTGACAGCTTCAGTTAATGCTCTTCTTTACATTGTGTGAATTAACACAGCGGTTTCAGGTGACTAAAAAAATATTTTTAATGGTTGCATCAAAAATTGATGGACATTAAGAATTTAGCCAGCGAGAACAAGGTTGAAACCAAAGAATACCAAAGAATACTGCTGCTCCGTGGCAATTCAGCCGTCCAGAGATGCTCAGTCTTTCCTCCCTCCTCCTGGCACCTTCTACCGGTGTGTCCTTGGGTACGTCAGTGGTCATTTAACCAGCTCTGCCTTGACTTAGTATCTGTAAAATAGGCAGAAAACACCTCTGGCTCCGTGTGGAGATCGTGAAGTTAAATTCATTGATAGTCATAGCGTGCTTGGAGAACCAGGGACAGAAGAACTTGGTTCTCACACAAATCCTGGGAGAGTATTGCTGTGCTGTTATTTTCTGCAGAAATACTCCTTCAGTAAAACACAGGTTACAGAAGAATGGTTGGCCACCCTTTGACTCTTGGTAGACTGGTAGGAGCAGTTATTTTTCTCACATAATCAAGGTCTGTGGTGAATTTGGGCCTTTTTTTTAATCTCACAAAATATTATTCGGTTATGTGACTGCAAAAGAGAAAACTCCTGCAAATATGCGTAAATATTAGGGAAAAAATAAAGAAAAAACCAAGTTTTTTTGAACAAGCCACAAAACGGTTCATGATCTCATTTTCTCTCATTTTCTTGTTCTCATTTCTCTAAACCTGCCAACAGGATTCCCCCAGAATTTCCAGCACTCACTGAACCTTGACCCAAGCAGCTTCATGAGAAATTTCTTCCCCAAGGGTTATTTTGGATAGAAAGGTCTAAGATCCTGAGTATAATGGTTTTCATAGCTATAATTACAGAGTCACGTATCTGATTCATGTAATTTGACAAGGAATTACAGCTTGGCTAGTTCAAAGGAGTGTGTCAAGGTGTAGGGTAACTGGTGATGTGGATCTTGCAGCCTCTGCACATGGGCCCTTCCATCATTCTGGTGTCCAGTTCAAAATGTTTCTGTTATATGTTTACATACCTGAGGCAGTCTAGATTACAGTAGTAGAGCTCATTTCTTGTATTGCCTTTCCTCAGAGACAGTTTTATAAACATTTGACTCACAAGCCAGGCATAGGGAAATGGCAGTGAAAATGCCCATTCACCCTTTTGTACTTGGAGAAGCTCACGCTTCTGTGTGCGGTTATTGTACGCCTGAAGCACTGCCCATTTTTGGTTCTCAGGAGAGAAACACAGCAATTTAATACGGATTTTACAGGAAGGGCTGAGAAATGGTGACTTGGACTGGAGGCTTCCATTTTCAGTGGTCCAGAGAGGGGAGATGCTGTACCTGTGTGTCAGCTGGGGGCAGACAGAGAGAAGCAGGTGCATGGATTAGCTCTCGGGCACAGGCTGCAATGAAGGTGAGGGAGGCAACTATCTGACAAAAGATACAAAATTCAGTTTAGGTGTGTTTTAACAGGTATTTCATGTTGCAGAGGATTCCCACTCGCACAGATGTCTCAGTGGGAGGTTTTACCGTTGGCCAGCCGGGAGAGCTGTGTTGCCACCACCATAACCAGGGTTGTGATTACTCACTAGAAACAGCACTCTTTGTGCACTCAGGCCTGCAAGGTGCAAGTGTGGGTGGATGTATCTGTATCTCGGTGTGTGAAACAGCTGCACGGCAAGAGATGGTGCCCCTGAGGGCCGTGGCTCAGGAGGAGATGGCGCAACAAGAGAAGTCACACTGGTGGCCGTCGAGCAGGCCAGGCCAAGCTGGTGGAGCGGCACGGGGGTGGCAGGAGGGTTGTCCTGGGATGATTTGGTGTGGCTGCTGGCTGACCTTGTCCCCCAAATAGGGTATAGCCATGCTGACCTGCTGTCACTCTCAGTGGATCATGGGCCCCTGAGCATCCCCTCAAGCCCCTGTGCTGCACAGGTGCCATCCTGTCACCCCAGGTCCCGTGCCCATTCGCCTCCTTCCCATCCCCACAGGGAGAGCCTGTGCCTCCTGGGCCTTGCTCTTTCTCTGCTCTCCCTGCTTCAGTTGTATAAGCTTTATAAAGAAATTCTGTTATTTTTAATAAACTTTTATAGCAGTCAGGCTCTGGGGTTCTCTTCCCTTACCGCAGGGTGTGTGGCAGCACCCCCTGACCAAGGTAATTTCCTCCTTCCCTCCCAGTTTTCTCTTCAGAAACGTCTGGGCTTCATCAGATTGCTTTTACAGAGCCCATGTTTTGTCCCACACTACTTTTAACATTTTAGCTGTGACCTGAGCTCTGGCTGTGCTATGGCCATCAGACATGTCCAGTGCACAGTGTGGGACCCGGCTCCCTCCCTCAGAAAGACATTGCTACTTTTCTTGCCCCTCTACGAGGTGGAGTGTGAGGGTCCAGATCAACAACTGGTGTAAGAATGCTCCAAGGGTATATTTAACTCCATGCGTGCCTCATTTTCCCCAGATACCTTAAAACCCAGAGTCCAGTTCCTCAAGGTGAAAAATACTATTCCTGTGTCTGGGAAGGGCCTAAGCAAACATTCACCCTAAGTGGGAAAGCTGGCCATGTCCAGGTAGAGCGGGCAGGAGGAATGTAAAGGGAAGAGGAGAAATATCACATCAGACAACAGAACCGAGGACCAATTAGTACTGATTGCGAGAAATAATCTCCTTCTTCTCAGCACGTTGTGGTCACACCTGTCTGTGTTCCAGTGTGAGTGCTGCTGGTTTCTGGGACCAGCACAGGTAATGCTACGCAGACTTTGAGGTCCTGGCAGCTGGGGAAGAAAAGCATAGGGTCACTCTTGCTCCGAAGTGTAATAGCCTATTTCACACCTGTCTTTTGGCCAGCTAGAGCACAGTGAAACTCTGCCCAAGCCTTGTAAAGGCTTTGCTCTCAAGTAGCAGCCTGAAATGTTGCAGTCTGGGGTGGCACCCACTAGTGAGAGCAATCACTGTTGCTGTTAGGGCCTTCCCTGCTTCTCCCACTGGCTACACCCAGACCTGAACCTTCAATTACCGATCTGAAGTGAGGGGTAGCTGCCACTGAAAGGAGAGATTCTGTTGTCTCTACGTGCTCTCATGGCCACGCAGTCCCAGTCATGGGCAGGTGTGTGATCCTCCCAGGAACCACTGCAGGACAGCAAACCAGAACATTACCCCTGCCAAAAAGTGGTTAGTTTTCTATGAATTTATCTCTCTGAACCAGCTTTGCCAGAGTCAAATGAATATCATAGGTGGTGGAGTGTAACCCTGGGAGTGGGGTCCTGTTTGAAAGGCTGGAGTAACTGAGTTAGTTTAGTTAAAAACACAGTGAGATAAGCTCCTCAGACTCTTGATAACTCAGTCTCACACAATGTACGAGGATGTCACAGAAATGGGTTTTTCTGAAGCACTTAGATTTCTTTTTTGAAAGGCTCTTTCTCAACGCAGACTTTCATTATCCAGGCTCCAATTACAGAACCCAGATAATGCTACTGAGGTCCACTGGGGCAGGCCCTTTGCTTCGTTGGCCATACAAGACCGCCACCATTCTAGGAAATGGCTGAAGGAGAGGAGGGGAGAGGTCCTGGAGCACTAGAAAGTACAAACTGGCTGCTGCTGCAGAAGCAGGCAAATACATGCCCAAACCAGGAACCTGTAAGCACATCACAGCCTTGAGGCACAATTAAAGCCACAAAACACCAAAAAACTGAAAGTCTAGCCCAGCTGTGAACATACTCTCTGCATGCCCTTATCAGGTCTAGACTGAAAGTGGGATGTGAGAGATGGGATTTACTGAGAGATGGGGACTTTCCAGTTGTTTTGTGGGCATTTTGGAAAAGTCCACGCTGTTGCACCTATAGCTAACTCTGCTTATCTGCCTTTCTAAAATCTGCCCGCTGTAGATCCGGTCAAAAACTGAGCACTGGAAGTAAACTATGCATTTACTTGAAATCTTTTTCCCTTGCAAGTTACTTGTAAACCTGTTTTTATTTCCACAGATGTATTTTCCATTCAAGGTATTCATGAAGCAACTTCTGCCAAAAAAATTTCAGTGTAGGGTCTGTTTTCCAGAACGATTATTTTAGCTGTTTACTCTTTTTACTTTTGAAGTATGAATGATTCCCTAAATGGTGAGGTATTACTTCTGCTTCTCATCCCAGAGGATTGTAAATTTTTTTTATCCAAAAAGTAAGAAACTATAAAAAGAAAGACACAGCATACAATATATAACCTCTTTTGCAATACGAACACGGATGACATTTCATCCGGCGCGCATCCCCTAAACACCCATTTGTACAGAGCATAACACCCATGCAAGAAAACATAGAAATATAAATCTAATTAAACTATGGAGCCATTTAGTGTCAGCCTCAGTCTTTGCTCTGCTCTGCGATATCCATCTGGGGCTCTAACAGAGCTAGCTGTGGCACTGTGTGCAAGTGTTACTGGTTTCAGCTGTCCACAGAGCTTTTCCTGGTTACTGCTGCAGTGGTGGGAGTGGTGGGACGGATGTTGCCTCAGTCGGTCCCGTTCAGAGGCTGGGACATTAGCTTAAATCACCAGTGAAACGGGGTTGTGTTAAGGTGCCAGATCGTGAGCTGCAGCAGCTGAGGTACACGGCTAAACAGATTTAATGGGCCTTTTGCTGCTGAAAAGAACTGTCCTGTACGGCTCCCTCTTCCCCTCTCCCCCCTGCAAATCTCTATGGAAGGGTTGGAGGCGAGAGTCAGGGGGGACAATAGCATAAAGGAGTACAGGCAAATCAGCCCCAGTGTTTCTATCAAAGCCGTGCTTCTAATTTATAAACCTGTGTTTCCTGAAGAAAAAGGAAATTGGAGACAGGATCTTGTTGGGTTGTTTTGTTTCTATCCCAGATGTATTTTTCGGATCCCAGCTATGTCAGGATGTACTCTGCTATACCTCACCAGGATACTCTGCCTGGTTTCTTATCAACGGCAGGTGTTTAATAGAGGAAGGTGAAAGTTCCACTTGGAAGCCACAAATAGAGACATCTGGGGAGAAAAATGCGTCTTTCAGATTAAGTGATGTCGAAGTTTTATCTTTTAATAGGTAAATTAATATTTTTAATTAAAGTATTTTCACTCCAGTTTTATTTATTTCCTTAGCACTTGACTGGCTGGCAAAATCAGGTAAGGCTGCACAGTCTCCTGCCTTTTTTCTGTTTCAGCACCATTTCCTTTTTGCATCTCTCTGCACCATTTGAGGTTTTGTTGGTCTTCCTAGAAGTCAGATTGGGAAAACAGACTCCTTAAAAATGTACAGAACAAGAGAATTTTTGTAAGGGAGAAGGTGGATTAATGGGAGATACTTCTTGCTGTTAAAAAGCAGTCCTAGGTGTCTCTTATGGAGAGCTGGTGTCTAACTTCTGTCACCCAAGCTACCACTTGTAGTCTGGTCAGCAATTGTGCCGTTGCCTGCAGGGAGCTGCAAAGCGTATTTATTTTTATCCTGCTGTTGGCATATGGAATTTGAAGGTACCTTTTTTAGCTTGCATAACTGTAAATATTGTTACTGGACCTCCCGACCTCTTCTCAATGTTTGTTCGCCCCAATATTTAACCTTCTAACCTGCCCCAGGAGATGGCAGATTCCACAGGCTGATGACACGCTGGATGAGGGAGTCCTGTTACAGACACTTTCAATTTTGCTGAGTGAGCTCCTGATCGTGCTTCAGAATAAGCAAAAAACCTTGGGGACTGATCAGTTCCTCTTAGAGCCTTCTTAAATCTTGATTGCCTTTTCCTGCTGTCTCCTACATGAGGACAAAGGTCCATTGTTTTTATTTTAGTTACCTGCCTAGCCTGTCAACGTCAATGTTGGATAAGAAATGCAAGGAGGGACTGTGCATCTGCTTCAGGCAAAGGACCCCCTGTCTGTAAATAAAAATTCCTATTTCTATATTGTATCATAGTTAACTTTCATGACTGTTCCTTCTACTCCATCCAGGAGCTCTTTGAGGAGGAGTGAGTCACACGTTACAGTGTGCACTGCACATTCCCCAAGATCTTCGTAAACCTTCAGCTGGAAACTTCCAAGAAGATACCTGCTCTGCATTCACTGCTCAGAGCAGGGACTCAAAAGAGGTTTTTAAATGTACTTTCCACTGAAAAACACGTTTTTTTTCTCTGCCACTGACCACTCTTCCCCTCACCTCGCACTTGTCAAGTCACGTCATTTACAGCACTCTGCTTGTCTCGGCTATCGTCCGGAACCCCGATTCAGGGTTCTGCCAACTACGCCAATTTGTCATGAATGGGGATTTAGAGCACTTCAAGAATCATCATCAAAGGTACTTGTGAAAGTGATTTTAATATGATGTTGTAAAAATGTGACTTAAAATGTTTGGTGGCAAGCTTCACTCTGTTATTATACAGCACAATCATTTGAACAATGAACCAAAACTACCAAGGCACAAGTCAAAGTTACCAAGAAAAAAAATCGTAGTCACCGTGATAAAAATCAAAGTTACCAGGGCATCAATCAAAGTTGCCATACTACAAGGTTATGTGCAGTATCAATCACTTACCAAAGATCTGCTGCTGGTAAAAGGTCTCTCTGCTTTGAGGAGCAACCTTGAGGGTCGTCACAGTGCAAGGGGAAATCACTGCCATGCAGTCAGGCTGCTTAGCCAGGAGAGCTCAAAGAAGGCTCACTCAGGCCTTTATTTATAGAATAAAGTGGTTGGCTTGTAGTCAAATTACATGTGATAGTAAAGGTATGCATGAGACTCCTTGTACCCACAACTTTCTTTGTTCCTTGATAAATGAGTCTTGGAAAAGCCACTTGCTATTCATGTGTTAATCGCATGATTGGTGTTCCAAGCTCATGCCTCGATGCTCACTGGGTCAACTCTGCTCCTTTGTGGGTTTTCAGAAAGCAGGTTGAAACCAGAGGAGTTCTTGGTCCATTCGCAGCTTATGCCTTTAGGTCCTTGGGAGCCTGAACCAAACTACGTTCGTTTGGTTAAGGGGTTAAGGGGTTTTCATCCATCACACCAGTGGGTAGCACTCCCTCCCCAGCACTGTGTATTTCCTGATCACAAGCATGCAGGAGTCTGTGTGCATTCACCTGTGTTTTGTACTGCCTGCTGGCTTCCCTGGGAGGTGTCACAAAGGACATCTTGGCAGCACGGTTATCCTTGGGGCAGTCTGTGTAGCAGTGCACACTCTACACCTCCCTGCTCTAGAAGCAGATAGGATGTTTTTTTCGGTCTGGCAACTCAAGGAACCTTTGACCTTCTGGGCTTATTTATTTGAGTATTGTAAAGGCCAAAGATGCTGGCGATCACTTTTGGCTCTTCACTTAACCTCAAGATGGGTTGAAAGAGAAAACTCTAAACCCCAGATTTTTCAGTAGTTTATGAGACTTTTAATCAGTGAAGCTGATTTTTTTATCCATTATACCTGGACTTCAAATTCATGATAGACCTGAAACTTTCCATTGAGTGGAGTCATTTAATACACAAGGAGTTGATTTGACCTTTTATTTAGCATGATTGTCTTGTCCTCTTCTCTCTTTACCATCAGTTTCTGGCTTAATGCTGCCTACGTTTTCCCCCTTATTGTCTAGTTCTAGGAAAGACTAACCTTTATTTCTCCCAGTCCTTAATAAAGTACATTTTCACCACCTGTCGTAGTTACCTGTGCATCTTCCTCACTTATTGTGTCTCTTATTGAGCGTAGCTACTCCCAGGCCTTCAAAAACTGCTCTGCACCTCATGTCTCAGTGGAGGTACATTCTGCAGGTTTGGGGAGTCTCAGTCCTTCTTTCTAGTTAAGGAACATTGTCCTGATTATTTCCAAGGCCACAAATCTTACCATTTTAATTTCTTTGATGCTGGCTGAGGAAATAAAAGTTGTGACCCCAGACAGACTTCCCCACTGCCAGGTCTAAGGATGATTAAGACCATTTCAGACAGAAAAATCAGCTGCAAAATTTAGACCCTGATGCCACCTAGTCAGGGCTGGAAGCTGTGCCCTAGGCAATGCTTCATATTCTTCCCTTCTCCGCAGTTGTCTGAAGTGCAGGTCTGGACTGGAACTTCTGAGGTTTGATGGGTGTTTGTAATCTGGGCTTTTGATTCCATTTCATCTCTAACAGTCTCTTTTTTCCAAACCCTTGGGTAGTTGCCCTTTCCGAGAACGCACGCTGCGCACGAGAAACACCCTTCTTTAAAAAACACAAACACTCAGAATAGGAACACAGAGAACTGAAAGAGCTTCACCAAGAAGTTTTGTTTCTCTATAAACCCTACATAGGAAACCTTGGCCTCTGCACTCCCTCAGTATTTGCTGTATTTATTTCTTTTTCTCCTCTCCAGATTGAGAGTACTTTCTTGCCAAACAGAGAAAGGCTTTGTGAGATGAGGGACAGATCAGACATGCAGCTTGTAGAGTATGTGCTGCCTCCTTCTGAGGGCTGAAGGCTAATCTCTTCGTCTGCTGCCCCTCCTTCCCTAAAAAGCATCTCTTTTTAGCAGTATCCCTCTTCTCACCCTTATTTTTTTGGAAAAAGGCTCATAACTGCTCTTGGCAGAACACAGCAGACATCCTGCCGCTGGTTTTTCTTCGAAGGGGAGCAGAGGAAAAAAGCAGAACTGAGTTTTCAAAGGAAATTGGCTGCCAAAGCTGAGAAGCAAGTGATAGGAGCGGTGGATATTTCCCCTAAACTGGGGCTCTTCCCCCCCGCTTCTCCCTCCCGCGGGTATTTCTCCAAGACAGACTCACGTGAGGATTGGTGTTGTCCCTTTCCGAGGCCATCCTCCTGCCCCCAGGTCTCCTCCTCAGCGGCCGGAGCGGAGCGGAGCGCCCTGTGCTCCCGGAGACTCTCTCTGCGCTGGACCAGGACGCAGCTGCTGGAACAGACCTGCTATTCATGTGCCGGCGGCCGCCCGCCTTGGCATGGGCTGGGGGGCGAGAGAGGGGGTGGCAGCCAATGCTTCATTGTCCGGGCAGCGCTGGAACAAGCACCCCTCTTAGACTTTCCATGACACTCGTGTTCACTGCATGTCTGCGCTACCTCTGCGAGCCCAGCTCAGCCCCATGAGCTCACTTGGGCAGGGACGCGGTGATGCAGCCAGCGTACCAAGAGGTTCCTGGCATGGGCTGTGCAGCCACAGCAGCCACCCCAATCTCTTCCCTCTCTCCCCAGCACGCAGCAGAATGTACAGATGAAAAACCAAGGGGCAAAGAAAGGAGGTCCAGAAAGTTGTGCCTGCTAACTACCGCTGCTGCTGAGATAGTGTTACATCTCAGAGAAAATTCACGCTTTACTCTTTTCACAGTCCCTTCTTCTCATTTTTCTCCCCAGCCAAAATGCCCTTCCTTTCCCCTCCCCAACACTTTTTTTTAGTTGAATTTGATATGTCTGGTCTTAGCTGAAACGAAATCTTGCTTTCCGCTGAAGTTAAAAACAACTACGAATGGCACTGGAATGGAAGTGCGTGCAGCCGGAATCAAGCCACAGTGTAGAAAAACATGTTGTTATTATTATTATTAGGTGGGTTCCTCAGGCAGAAAAATCAGCAATAGTTCTCTAAGATTTTAGAGAAAGTGCTACTCTGTGCTACTTGCAAATCAGGTAGGCGTGTTTGGCTTTTGAAGGAGAATTTCTGTAGCTACAGTAGCATAGAAAATTTATGGTAAGGAATATATTCTGTTTAAACAGTTCAGCCAAATGCGTGTTCTAATACTCCAGCCTGCCTAAAAGTGCTGACAAGTCTGTCAGTAGACGATCCTGTTGCATTGATGCTTCCCAGCAAAAGGCCTCATTTTGCAGTGAAAATACTAGTGCTTAGTACTGCAAGTTCATTTCAAAGTGCTGATGAATTTAACCTCTCTGCATTCCTCTTAAACAGCTTTTTTTTTTAGCTTACAGATATATGAGCTGAAGCAGTGAGATGCGTTTAGGGACTGGGCTAGTGTTACACAGGAAAACAGGGCTAGGATATGGCTCGTTTCATCCTTGGGATTTGGCCTAAGGCTGAAAGCCCATCAGGAACCATGAGGCTGATGCTACAATCAAGAGCCACTACCAAGGTTCCTACTTTTGAATGAAAATTAAGATCCCTGTTTCTTGTTGTCACTGAAGTGATTGTTCGAATTCTACAGGGAGGTGGAGGTGAGGGGGAAGAGGTTACTCATTGCTGCTCTCCAGCACCTGTTGGCTTTTGCCTTTTTTTTTTCTTGATATAAAGAGCATTTAACCCCAAATGCAGCCATCTGCTGCTGTTGTTGACTTGCTGTCCTGACAGGAACCTGTATGTTAACTAAAATTCTCTGTGAGTATACTCTTGCACAGATGCTATTATAGATAATTACCTGTTTTAATTTACTTTTTTTTACTGTAGTCTATAAAAAGATGTTATGGTTGATCAAGTTATAAATACATGTTGCTTATTAATAGATAATTTGCACTGGGTGGGTGCCAACAGTATTTGTTAAGGCACTCCTGGGAGTTAAAAGGACTTCATCTTGTACAGGTCCTTTGTGAACTGGCTTCCAGCAAACAGCCCATGAAAGCTGGCCGAAGTTTTTTGAGTTTCTATATGTGACATAAGTATAAAACCAACTACAAAATATTTTCTGGTGGTCAGACAGGAATGAAGTGTCTATGATTTCATTTAGAAGATAAACAAGTATTACCAGTGCACAGATTTCAGACAGGACTGCATGCTATATAAAAATGTGTCTTTTTAAAACTGTTTTTTTCTGACTATATCTAAATGCCATGCTAGGAGGTTTTTCTTTTTAACACACTCTCCAGAGAGGTATTGCAAAGAGTAGTAATCTTGCACTATGCCCTCAGGGTAACTACAAAAATCAGTCAAAACTTAATGGCAACCCTTGTGTCCTTGAAGGTCCTTCAATCAAACCAGGTCCTCATTGGCCTCTCCCAGGACAACATGAGAGAGGCTTTCTGCAAAGTGTGTTAGTGGTAATGGCTGTACCAGCCTCCCTGGAAGTGTCAGGAGCCAAACATATCAAAATGAGAAAACTTCAAATGATAAAATTGCTCTTGGAAATGATTTGTCTGTCATTAGTAGCAAAGCTCAGAGCCAAAAAATGTGAGAAGAGAGGGGAGTGGGTTTGTTTTAAAGTGGGTTATAATAGCTGCCCAAGAAAGGAGTGCCTCAATGAACACAGTTATTTAGATATACTCATTTCTAAATGTGATTACAAAGAACAAAATATCTTTCCAGTAGCTGTTAATTATGATGCAAGAATGCACCATTGTAATGGTCCAAAGACTCAGGCACAGAAAATGCAGCCCAGCTTCTAGAGGGAACTGTGTGACACGAGTAGTAGCACTCACCAGTTTTAGACTAAACAGCCCCTGAACTCTCTTCCAGTCTTTCGTATAACATAAGGCAAGTGGGACACCTTCAAAACCTGGCTGTGCGAATGGCTGTTGATTGATTAGAGAGCCTTTCTGGTACGGCATGCTGGGGACGGCTGGGGCAAGAGCAGTGTTCCTTGAAAGGAGGGTGGGGAGTATCTGGGGCATGACGGAAAACAGCTCCGTGATTTTCCTTGCGAGATCAGCCCACGCCAGCTGGGAGCAGAGGGGAGGCTCTGTGCATCAGCCGCATTCGCTCGGGAGGAGGGCGCATGGCAGAGTTGCTTATTTCCACCCCCATCCTCTTCCCTCCCTTGTGCCAGCCAAAGTACTTGTGCAGCCACCCAAGAAACCAGACAGAACTTCTTCCAGCTGGAAGGGAAAATAAAGTTGCAGGCTATTTTTTTGGCCGGGATCAGCTCCCTGACCTGTTCCGCACATAACTGCGCAAACACTTCCACTGGCAGTGGGGAGGGCGTCCGGTGGGAAATGGAAAAAGCAGCTGGGAGCGGAGGAGGGTGGGGACGAGCTGGTTCCAGCAGCATTGCTGCTGGATGTGTAACCGCAGCGCTGCAGCGCTGGTGCCACCGCTGGGGCCGGCCTCTGGCAGGCAACATGGGAGGAAGAGCTGAAGTTTGTGGGCTTCGGCTCTGTCCGGTAGAGAGAGCCGGCAGCAGAAAGCAGCCACGCTTCATGAAGGCTGAGCTCCTTGCAGAAACTGCTCTCCCCTCCTCTCTCAGATTCCTTGCCGCACTTCAGAGAGTATCCAAGGTGGCAACAATTTCTGTAGGACAACTGCACTCCTAACAGGGTGACTTCACTTCTTAACTCTTCCAAGGCCTTCATCTTGTATTACAAAAGTGGGTTGGGTTTGGTTTTGAGACACTCTTTCTCCACCCTGTAATTTTGGGTGACCTCTGCTCCGTCTCAGGAGACGAGAGCGCTACTGATCTACTGTGGGTGCCTCCACCTGCCTCCGTGGGAAGATGAGAATACAGCCTGACCTGGTTAGCCTTACAGAATGAAAACCAGGAGGGATACTGATGCCAGCTACTGAACTGGAAAACTCTAGAGAGATGGAAATGCAGCAGTAGCACAGGAACTAATTAATAAACCAGCCAAGAAAAAAATGCTGGGTTAGAAGGTAGAGGAAGGTTCTTGGCTGCCTAAGTGCTGATGTTCTGAAGAAACCAGCCGGTGAGAGCAGCAAGGACAAGCAAGTGAACCAGACTGGGGATGGAGTTTGCTGAGCTTGCCATGAGGGTTACCTGCTACTGCTGCCTGTGACAGCCAGGGACTGCCCTGCTAACCATTCTTGTCCCAGGTCCTATTTTCTGTGTTTCACTGGTGGAACAGCAAAGCTCAGCAGAACTGCAGTACATGCTACTGCAAAAGTGAAGGCAAGCGACTAGGTAGGCAAAGGCCCATTTTCTGTGGTTCCTTTAGGAATATTAGTCCTTTTAATCGCTGGTGGGGTTATAGCTCCTGGATGGCCAGACTAGCTTCACCTTTTACAGGAGAGAGCCACCAAGAACAGCCTAGTGTTCAGAAGAGTAATAATCTCAAGGAAGGCTCTGGAGGCAAGGAACACACACGTGCAAGTAGCACTTCTAAAATTCTCCCAGAGGGTGATAAATGAACCTGTGCTTCTCCAATGAATCATTAAATTTTATGAAAGCAAGGCTAGAAAGGATATTAAAGAGTCACCCATTCCTTCTCCAGCTCCAAGAGCACGGCAGGTCAGTGGTACCCACAGATGTTGGTCCAGCCTGCTTTGAAAGTGCTCCAGACATGTCGATTTCCAAGGCAACCTATCCCAGTGCTTCAGTAACACCATTCCAACAGTTACAACTGGTTTTGCTGATATTTAATTAAAAAAAAGTCCCTGCTGCAATTTTAGCCTGTTATTCTTATCCTCTCCACGTGGGAGAGAAGAGATTATTTCCTTCCTCTTTGCTACAGTCGTTTACATTTTTGAGGACTGTTATCATGTCTCTGTTCAGTCTTCTCCGTATTTAAGAAAACAAAAATTCTTTTGCCGTCTCCTCATAGGTTATATTTCATAGGCCTCTGAGTGCTGTTGTTGCTATCCGAACTCTTTCCTGTTAAATTATCAGAGGTTTTTGGACTGCTGGGAGTCTGCATTAGCACAGGTGAAAATGGTCATAGGGGTGCAAGTGAGAGAAATAATAGAGGAATAATCTTCTGTGTATTTGGATTGATAATGGGAGTCTGCAGCATAGGCTGTAATTTTTGTGGGATCTGACTGAGTAGGAGTTTTCTGTTTGTCCTTGAGAGAAAATCACTATTTTCCTCCAGAAGGTCAGGACAGATTCTAGACAAGAAAAATTCTTTTAGCACTCTTCAACTTTTTAAAATGTTGTGGCAAACCAAAGTCAGAGTGAGAATAAAGGTGGATCAGGTTGTAAGGAGTCCAAGGTCACCTCCTGAAGCTCACGTAGCTGACTATTGATGATTCCCAGAAATCCTAGCAGCCCAGACTTGCTTTGTCTCAGGAAGGAAGGATTTGTCCCGCTTGGAGAATAGTTTCTTAAGCCTCAGTGTTCTTTCCTGGTTGCTAGACTATTAGATTTTTTTTCTCAGTCAAAAATTTGCACTGGAAAGGTAGATTAAGAATATTAATTAACTACGGTGGAAGATATCACCCCAGAAACAGGGAGTTTAGTTTGACTGCAGCCTGACTGGCAGTTTCTTGAGCTCTTTGAGAGCTTGAGCGGACAAATAACTCCCATGTCAACCCTTATCTTCAACACGGGAAGGTGTGAGAGGTTAGAAAAGGGTTATGTGCATTCCAACACACACCGCCTCTCTTCAGCAGCCCAGCCACGGCCTACAGAAATTACAGGTTGCTTCATGCTCTCTTTTTGTCTCCTTAGCTCGAGACAGACTGATACTTGAAACTTTTTCAACAGCAGTGGGTCAGGAGGCACACATGTGTGCCCTCCCTCCACACACACAGCCCCCTTTACACGATCATTGTGAGCACTGCGTGATCTTTCAGTGAGCCGTACTGCAGATTTTCTTCTGAGTTCTCAAGTGATTACCAAAACATTTTCCATTTTACTTCTAAACCTAAAACTCGCTGGTACCTAAACCTCCTTGTGGATGTTTGTACTGACTTCAGCGCTTACGGCCTTGGTCCGTATCTGAGTTTGGCCTCAGCAGTGTTTCCCAGCCTTGCCGTGCCTGGCAGCTTTGAAAGCCGTTTTCCGGGGTGAATCCTGGAAGAGTCATCTAATTAAGAGTCCCTCTTACAAGCTCCCTTAACTTTTCTTCTGAAAGTCTCTGAATCTGGCCCTTGGGAACCGGGCAGAATAAGACTCTTCCTCTCTATCCTTTTTTTCTTAAACCACGTCTTCCCTGGCTCCGACCCTGGCAGCAGACCTGCCCGTGAGCACATTTTGCATGCTGTGAACAAATCTGCCTGGTTCCCTATGTGGCGTTTCACCTGTATGACATTTTACCAAGGACCTAGAATGTGAAGCTGGAACACAACGGGGGTGTTCACACAGGCTAATTCGTAATATTCGGATGGCTCTGATGTGCTTCAGCTGGAGTTGAAAGCATTTTGAAAGCAGGAAGGGAATAAATCCTCTACAGTGAACACCTCCCAGATTCCTTCTCTTGCACCCTCCCTCCTTCCAGTGTTCACCCCCATCTCTCTACCTACAGCCAGGGAGAACTGGCCCAGCAACAAGGCGAGGGGTAAATCTGGAAATGGTATGTTAATGGCATTCCCTTGTGCCACCTTTGTTTGTTCCCATCCTAATGCCATGCACTAAATATAAAAGAAACCTTCAGCCTTGCTTACTCTCTCCCTTCCCCTATCTCTGCCCTCCTGACAAAGTTTCCAAATAAACCTTGAAAGCCACTATCAGTTGTAAAATGTCTAATCAATGAAAGACACTGGAGTCGGTAATACGAAACCCTTTGCCTCAAGACCTCAGAGTTTCTTACTGAACTTCAGTCTTTAAGGTCAGGCATCCTCGCTGCTGTTTGGCTTGATGTTCATTGAATGCAAAGTCAAACAAGGGGCAACCCTGAGCGGGTTATTCCTCTGTTTACAAAGCAAGCAGCTTACTGACTTCTGGCAAAGCAGAGTTTAAAAGGGCATCCTCACCTGAAGGGACACAGAGGAAAATAGGGAGAGATTTTGTACAGCAGGACCTGGAGCATCATTCTCAGTGGGCTGCCTTGTCCCCAGGGTATTAATGAGCTGCAGACAGCTGGGGCAGCAGTGACTGCAAGACAGTGAAAACGTAATTTGCAAATAAGTGTTTTAAAAGAAAAGCATGTGGAGGATAACTGAAGGCAGCACCTCCTACAAACCCCTTTAAATCCACAAAAAGTCCCCTTGACTACAGTTAGCTTTACATCAGTCCTGAAGGGAGACAACAGCTCAGGGGGAGATTCCATCGGTATTTGAAACAGAAGGGCGGAGGGAAGTTATTTAACAGGGTGAAAATACAAGTTACAGCGCGATGAAATAAAACCAGCAGCACCTGACAATGACAAACACAACATTTACTAATGTTTTGGCGTCATGTCTCCAGGAAGAGGAAGACCCATGTTTTTACAGTGGTTCTAATTATCATGTGATTTAGCTCTGAGAAGTGTACAGCAACCAGGCAAAATAATTGGGATTTTGTAGTGGAAGGTGGGATTAGGAAATTCAATGCAGTTATTGGATTTGTGTCTTGAATGTACTTTTAGGTTTTTCTTGTGGAGTTCCAAGGGGAAACAGAATTTTTCAGGCTCAAAAGTGGTTTCTGTACAGGCATTTATGCACACATTTTTCCTTCCTTGTAGGATCTCCCTTCAACAAATGGGGACTGAGAGGTTTAAGAGTCTGGTGTCTTCAAACAATTTTGTCAACAAGCAGCTGGGATTTGTTTACGTTTTACAGACAGTCTGTTTAGTTGAATTGCCAAGTGTTACAAGTGTTGTGGTTATGGCACTGCCTCAGGTCAGGACCAGAAATACAAAGTGCAATAATGTATATTATTCGGAAGGTTAGGTTACTGAGGAAAACCCACCCTGCAGTCAGTGGAAAGACTTTCTCTGTTTTTCAAGGGCTTAAGAGCAAACGTACTGATCCGGTAACTATGTTCAAAATATATATTTATTTGCGGTCAAACTCCTTTTTTTTTTTGCTGCAAATTGCAAATCAAATACTTGTGCTTAATCTGGTTTGACAGGTATTTTACATTACTTGGTGCAGACACAAGAGCTACTAAAGCCTTTCTGCTGTACTTTGTCACTTCCTCAGCATTTGTGATATTTGTAAGAAGCTCTTTTAAAGATATTTTGCAGTAAATTTTCCCAGTGGAATGGAAGAATTTCAGGCCTGACAGTGAAAATCACTGGTCTGTACAGTTTTGATCCTGAATCAGACACAAGTATTTCACCGGGGTGGTTCCAAAGGCTTTTCTGGAATCCCTCTGATTTACACCCATATGAGATCAGCATTAGGCCCCAGTGTTTTCATTTTTCATTTGTTATTCTTGGCCCTAGTGTCCTTTTACCACTGTTGAATACAATGTTCCTAAAGCACCAGATGTGCTTGTGTGATGAGGGAATGCGGCAAAAAAATAGATTGCAGCGATTCACTAAACAACACATGATCTTCTTTTGCTCTGTAGTCTGAATTCTGGGCTTTTACACCAGTATAACTGCATTTGTTTCTACAGGACTGTTTCTGATGACCATTGGGAAATGAAGTTGTAAATCCTTCCTGGCCTAAGTGCTTAACAGGATCGTTGCATTATGCTCAGTATTAGCTTGTACAATGACTGATGCTTAATATTATTTTGTAAAAGTTTTGGATTTCAAATCTCTCTTAAAATATTTCAATCACTATATTACTGACTAGTTTCGAAGTGTTGTGGGCTTTGCTGCTTTTTCACCACTTGCTTAGTGCTCACATTAGGTGCTTGGAGATCTTAAGTAACGCAGTTATTACAGATAGTTCAGTTACCAGTTATCACATAGTTTATACCAGTTAAAACCGGTGAGAGATCCAAATCTGGCCCAGGACCCAGACTCCTTTGATGTGGTAGGAGGAACAGGTTCAAATCTGCGGAGTGCTGGCCACTCCAATCTTAGACAGCAAAGCATTAAACAAAGTGCTGAGCTTTAGCTGAGTGAGTAATGTGACCAACCAACCCATCTGCTGCTCAGCCTGCTCAGCCGAGCCCTGTGAGCACAGGGAAGCCGAGGCTGCCTGGGATCACCTGCGTTATTTTGTGCTTGAGCATGAGACTCGGCTGCTACACCCAGCTACTCACAAAGTCATCTGGTTCAAAGGTCTGAGGCATCTTCACTGATCGTGGAAGTTTTGGCTTCCAAAAAGTGGCTTCTTGGAACAGAGAATTGTTTTCTCATGCAGGCAGCGACAGTAAATTTAGCGCTTTAGTGTAATGTTTTGTTCTCAGTTATACTGCAATATATTTGGAGCAGGGCACTTGATGTCAGAAATTCACCTCAAATTAATGCTGGTGCAAATGATGCCAGCATCTTCTCCAGTGAGTCTCTTTCTGCTGCACCCACTAAATCACGCTGAAATCTAGCAATGGGAGCAAGATCGAACCTTTCCCTGCATGTGCACAAATAAAAGTATTGGTATGTCTAAGTGTGTCCATCCTAGCTGAGCCATGAAGCACAGGCTGCCAGGACAGAAAGAGGAGGAAAAGGTGCTGTGCTTGATACCAGCCTGGATTGCCAGAGATCCATAATTGACTCATCCTCTGGCAGAAAGCAGAGCCCTGGTGGTAGACACCAACTGGTGGGGTTACATCTGTACAGTCATCCATTATGTCTGTTTCTCTGGGCACGAGTTCTTCTTACAAGGTACTCAAAATGCAGACAGGGTCAGTCCTTTTTCTCCTAAAAAATATTAGAAAATAGTGTTGGCAGCACTTTCCCCTGAGCCAATCTCCAAAGTGTTATTTAGCAGGCAATGTTTTATACCGTGGTGCTTTAAGCTCAGAAGTAAAATCAGAGATTTAACTAACTGTGTCAGTTAAAATTCTGTATCACTTTCTTTGTAAATCTCTTTGTTTATCTCTGTCTAAAATTCCCTCTTAGTTTTATTAAGAACATGATATTCAGTACTTTATTCTTAGATCCCTCATGTAATCCTTGCTCTCTGCCTGAAACACTGTCTCTCATCCCAGAGGTGGCTGAAAACGCAATGATGAGCCAAGTGCTCTCTGTGTCTGCAGTAAATAATCAGGTGGTGAACAACACTAGGTGCTTGGAGATGTTTGAACAGAGGATACAGCATAAAGTCAGTCACTCCTCGGCAGGAGTGTGTGGGGGCTCTGGGTGATGGGTAAAGTGAGAAGGCCGAGTGTGTTGACAATCTAACATAAGCTGAAGATTTACAGTGACCCACCCTTTCTCCTCTTTTCATATTCAATTTTGCAGCGTCACAAAAGAAATTACATTACCACATACCCTTGCATAAGTTAAAGGTGTCGAAGACATTAAAAAAATAAAGTCATCTCTGTGGACTTTAAAACACTTCCTGTTTTCACTGTCTTACCCAGTGTATTTCACCTGGGATCTGAAGGGGTTGTTCAAGGAATAAGAGACCACATCATACCTATGTTCATGTTTACAGAATCCTACTACTGTGATGGTTCTGTGACACAGATCTTTTTCCCAGATGACCAAATACTTCTCCTCCAGAAGTGCTAAGGGCTTGATCAAAACACACTGAAAGAAATGGAAACATCCCCAATTGCTATAAGGCAGCCCCAGAACTTTGCTTGTGCAATTTCAAACCTCTGCTCTTTATGCTGTAAATCCTCCATTCCAGTAGGTTAATTACGTGTCAGTATTCAGTATTCCTTTATGAAGTGATTGGGATGCTCCTCAAAGTAGTAAGCGAAGGAAAAACAAATATATGTTATTTTTCAGTCCACCATCCCATGCTTAGTTCTAAGCGAATTTCATGTCTTGAAAAGTGTCAGGTTGATGGCCCAGGCGCAGGCGTTCTCCTTTCATCTACAAACACTTACTCTAGCAGCAGAACAAAAGCCTTCTCCGTCCTGATCCCTGACAGTACATCTTCAAACTGCAGAGACTTCAAATGGCAGGCCCTTTAAAGTCCTTGATCTGTCTGGCAGCTTCTGTAACAAAGGGGCAAATCTGTGATGGGGCTTTTTATGGTACACATCTCTAGCAGAAACTCGACTGGGAGTCTCAAATTGTCTCAGAGATCAGTGCTGCCTAATATTATTATGCACTGGTGTTCTAAAAATAGTTCTGATTAGATTATAATAGATAAAACCCCACAGAAATGGCTTAGAATGCTAACAGTTTATTTTGGAATAAACAGAATTTTTTCCTAGTGAAATCTATCATTATGCTAGAAAAAAAATTCCTCCCACAGGAATTTTTTTTTTCTGTGCCCATTAACTAACATGAAGAGTGGTTTGGTTTGTTACAATTTTTACAAAAGAAAACCCATGCAGTGGAAGCCAAGAAATACGATAACAAAAGCATTTCTCACAAACTTCTCCGATCTTGTGTAAATGCTGACCAGGATACCCAATCACACCAGGCATCTGTGACTGCCCATCACGTAGGACTTACAAGCTTACCTCGATCTTAGGCAAAAGAGAATCACAGTCTTTCCCAATATAGAATCCATAGCAAATTGAAAGCATGCTGGGGATTATGAGTTAGCATGAAAATGCAACCATCTTGCTTTTAGATGCCTGAAACAGGATTCCAAAATCAACAATTTATAAATAACAAGCTTCGTCTTGACTCACTTGGGGTTTTTTTCTTCTCATTATAGCAGAACTACTGTTTGAAGAGTAGTTCTTCTTCTAAAACTGGTATAGAACAGAATTTTTCCTGTCAGACAGCGCCTGCCACCTGAATGAGAACAGCATCCTCGGAAACTGGTATTTTATCCAGGTCACCCGCAGTCACAGGCTCTGAGCCTTCGCTGCCTGTTCCCTGATTTGGAACATCACCACCAGATGTTTTCCCTCATCGCTTAGGGCTGCTGGCAGAGTGCATCCCTCAGTCAGGAAGGTGAAAATGCGGGGAAGAAAGAGGAATAGCTTTACGAGCAGCTTGGATGGAAAGATGCTGATAGAGGAAAGTTCCTGTTCTTTACCATCACAGGACAGTCTTGCCTCCTGCCAGCTTATGATAATGAACACCACGGGCACTCTCCTGAGAGCATCTCAATTCAAGCCTTTTTCCCCATAATGAATCAAAGGCAAGGAACAATTCAGCCCACCAAACAGGAAAAATCCCTGTCGCGCTTCTGCCCGGACAGGCAGCGCCTGTTGGACACCCTAGGGAAAGGGCTGCCTTTGTGTTGGCCCGTCTCTGCGTCCATCCCCCTCTGAAGCACTGCATCTCCTCCTCCCTGTTTGCATCTCTCCTCTGGGACCCATGCCCTTGGGCAAATTCCCAACACCTGTGCACTTGTCATTACAGAGCCGGACCAGCTGCTTCTGCCAGCTTCTCGGAGGGCCAGCACGCCCTGCTCCGAGCAGCAGCCAGGGAGGAAGGACAGCGCGTCCTTCTGCCAGCCCTCACCTAAACCTTTACTTTTCAAGAGCCCTAAAGCAGACAGGGGTGGGGACTTTGTACCCGGAGAGGGATGGTGCCACCAGCAGCACTGGGAGATGGAGCATCTTTGTCGGTATGAGCAGCCTGCTGTGTGCTGTCTCAGTGTGGAGCTGGGTGTGACAGCAATTAGCTTTTCTTTGGAAGCAATGGGGGAAAAAAGAGAAATTCCATTCACATCACAAGATTTTATTTTCGGGGGTTTTTTGTCCATGCCTTACTGTATCTGTCTGAGGTGCTCCCGTATTCCAGCAAAACAGAGATCCGAAGGGCAATAAAAACAATGAGAAAACTGAACCACAGAAAAGGAACGTAAGGAAGCAATATAGAGCACAACTTAAAAAAACAAATCATGTTTTACACTTACAAATTCCCTCTCAGACTAACAGCTAGCCAGGAGTACTTTCAAGGAATAGGCAGAGAGAAATTAAATTAATTGCTATGACCCACAAGTACACATCATGTTGTAATTTATAGGTGACTAAAAACTGGCAAACAGCACAGGGACAGCCTAATTTTCCAAGGAAACGATATAGTAGTCAGGCCTTTGATTTTGAAAATGCTTTTTATGAGTTCTCTGTCCAGTGAGCCGCATGGATTTACTTCAGAGGGTTACACAAGCCTGAAAGCCTTTGAGCTTTGGACGGTCTGTACCAGAGTCCTGAAAACTCCCAATTGTTTCAAAGATCCATTTTGTTTGAAATGTTTTGTGTATTTTAACTGGTTCATACCTCTATAAAATTTCTACTCCTCAGTTCTTTCAGTACAATTTAAGAGCAACTCTATAGAAGTCAGTGGTGCTTGTTGTAAAACCTGCCTCACTGAAACACTGTTTTTTTAAAAAAAGCTGTTTTTCCAGCAGCACTGGTATTTCCTCCTCCTCCCCAAACCACCTCACCTTTTTCCAGTCATCTATTCTTTCGACTATTATTTTAAGTACACCAGTAACAATATTGATGTAAGTTCAGTCCAAAGCGCTTAAAATAATAGAAAACCACAGGCGAACCCTTTGGCTTCTTCTTTGTGCTCGGTGTGGAACTGTTAGCACAAAAGCTGATAGCTGATAATGAGCAACCCTATGGAGAAGGATGCTGGAACACTGAGCTGTTTTTGCGGGCTGATCCAAAGTATAAGGAAGTTAATGGATGGCTTTATACTTCGGGCTCCAAGATGATGGGCTAGTATCAGGTTTTGAGAGGATGTATAATAGGCTAATTGTTCTGAACAGATAACAGCAATTTGCAGCTGGGTGGGTATAATGGGGCATTCATTCCAGAATGTTTTACATGCGGTAAAGCAATTTTTTTTTTTTTTCACTTTTTATAAACCTATTTACCAAGGAATTTAACACAAGAGAAAATTAATAATTTTGAAAGAGCTGAATTTCTTAACTGGGATGTCCTACCTGCACACCTGAGAGCGAATTCATCAGCTGATTGAAAGAGTAGTTATACTCCAAATGGTTTCAGGCTGTACTGTGGAGTGTTGCGTGCTGCCTGTGTTACCTGCAGAATTATCTAAAAAGACAAATACAAATATAACCAGAATGAGGAAAGACCCCTATTTTAATAAGAAGTATCTATGGCCCTTATATTCGTAAAATATAGAATAACTGAAAATGAAAGTAATTTGATAACCTTATGGAAATAAGAATCTCGGATGTTTAAGTCACTGCTGAAGCCAAAATGGCAAGGCTGGGCCCTGGCTGCAGCCTGTGCTCCCCTGCAGGCGGCCAAGAGGGGATCTCCAGCTGCAAGCCCAAGAGTCCAAGATAACAATCGCTTGGAAACGTTTGTGCCAAGAAGTGTGGCTCCATTACTGCTCTCCCCGTAATGCAAAGGATAATAGAATCAGAAAGATGCAGGTCTGGAAGGGGCCTCAGTAAGTCCTTTAATTGGTTTCCTGCCCGAAGGCAGAATGAACTGTACTCGTGCTATTTCTGGTAAATGTGAGTCTAACCTGTTCTCAAAGGTCTCCACTGATGGAGGCTTTGCAGGCTCAGAGCAGAGGGCAGGTGCTGATGACACCCAATGTGGGAAGGCCGGATGGAAAGGCAGACAGAGGTGGAGAACCAGTTAACCAGGAGGAGCTGGGTGCAAGAGCAAGGGAATGTGATAAAAAGAAGCAAAAAAAGTGAAAAATCTCAGCCATAACATCTATAAGAAAAATCTGAAGAATGTGGAGCATAGGACACAAAAGCCAGATCAAGGCTGTTTGTCAGGAATTACTTGAGGAAACCTGGAGTACATACAAGAAGAAGGCAGGTAAGAGGAGGAGGACTTGTACCGCAGGAAAAGTGGACTAGTGCTGGAATCCTCACACATTTTATTATTTGATTTTTAAAATAACGTTATTCTTCTTGTTACTTAACCCATGATCCTATGAACATTCATGCAGTTGTTACCTTGAATTCTCTGTAGATACCCAGGGCACACTCGATGAATTGCAGTGATCTAGAGGCGGTTGCTGTGTCTGCTATATCCATGAATAAGGGTCTCATTGTCAGCACTAAAGTGTTTCCATATAAAGGTGAGAGCACATTATAGTCAAGTGTGAAAGCCTAGCTAGAGACATAAAGTTCTTTCCTGAACATCTGTCAAATAATGCTGCCGTTGAGAAGCTGCTACACCATTAGGGAGAACTTCTTTCTAAGATAAAATATTTGATATATACATTTTTACCAGCAATTTGCATCTGAAAAGAGTAGACCAGAACCAGAAGAGGAGAGGAATGTAAGAGAAAGGAGGAGAAAATGGAGGCTGAGCACTTTACTTGGTATAAATTAGCTTGCTGTCTGTACTAGACGACTTGACATTCTCCATGCAAGGTTGGAGACAAGTTGCAGAGGGGCATCCTCAGGACCTTGTTTAGGTACTGAATACCTCCACGGTTCTCATGCGGTTCAGCCAGTTAGGCTTACATTTAGGAGAGGAGAACAGCACGGGTTGAACAGGGTGTCCAGTCGGGCTGTGGCTTTTGGCCTTTAAGTCCGTGTATCCTGAGAGTGTCCACAACCAGTCGCTGACCCCATTCTCAGCCTATACCCGAAATGGAAATTTCCTCAGAAGAGCAAGTGCCGCTGCAGACACTTGAATCCCACCTAAGCAGTGCCTAGGTGGCTCTGAAGAGCCATATGGCCTTTGTTAGAACAGGAGGCAGATGGAATCGGGGAGAGATTAAAGCTCCATAAAAAGAATTGAAGTTACAGCACACAGTGTGTGGCTATTCATTATCACCAGACGTATTGTCTTGGCACTGAGTGCATACAGGGATGAAAACCTCTACAAGGTAGGATAAATTAAACAGGTTTTACTCAGTAATATGCTTTTCAAACACACATGTCAGCAGAAATAGAGAAGCTACATTTTAGAGAAACCTCCTGTAAGTCCCCTGCCTTAAAGGGCCTGCACCATTAACTGTGCAGAACTGTGATGCATTAGAGGCGCCGCAGGTGAGACAGCGATGACAGAAGCTTGATAATAATGCTTATCTTACTTCCAAGTAAAGAACAGTACCACACTACATCATCAGCTCTAGGCCAAATCCCAGATCCTTTCATGGTGCAATGCTTGAGCCTGGAATGACACCGAGGAACCCTAAGAAAGGGGGCTCTGGAGTATCTCTGTGCAGGGCTGGCTGTCCCTCATGTAGGAGGCTCCCTATAACAGAGCTGTGCTCTGCATAGACAGGATAATACCGGTTCCTTTGTGCAGGTGGGTTATGCTATAGAAAGTCAACCTCTGGCTCAGGTGTCAGGTGTTGAATACATTATATGAGTGCAGCAGAATTACGTGGTTACTCAGGAGAATAGCCCTGAAATAATAAAAAGCTTCAGGAACGAGGCAGGAACTCTAACAACTCTGATAAAAGTATTGCTTTCCTGCCTCTTCTCCGTGCAACGGTGAAATGTCACAGCCTGTTGGCCAGCAGGCAGCTACACCACCACAGTTCAAGACCTTCCGTCCCTGTCTTTCCTAGAAAGTTTTAAATTAATCAGCTGAAGAGTATAATGATGGATTCTCCTAGCGTGGAAACAGAGTAAGTGGTCATTCTGGCCACCACAAACAAGGGGGTATCTGTTTGCAGAGCAGCCAGGGCAAACCTGCAGTCCCTGCTGGTGAAACCCTGCCTGGATTCCACCCACATGACTTCACTTGTGAGACAACTAATGGTTGCATATATTGCTCCGAGGCCAAGTTTGAGGCAAGAGATTCCTTCAGTGTCTCCAGTGTTATTTTGGTATATTTTATTTGGCCCAGAATTTGGGAAAACAAAAGGGAGGTTTTCCGTAGGGAGTGGAATGAGGAGGCAGGAAGGGCTACCATATTTCTCCAGATGGAAACTCCTACAGTGTTAGAGTCCAGCGCTGCTGCAAGTGTCAACAGATCAAATGTGATACAGAAGGCCCTCTGCCAACTCTTTGCTACTGCAGCAGCAAACTGGGAAGAAAGCAGGAACTAATATCCAGTACCACTGAGCTAGGTTCAGTCTCTGCTGCAGAAGGATGGAGCAGGAAGAAATTAGTAACCACCTTCTCCTCTCCATGCAGCGCAACATTGGCTTGTCCAGGGCCCCAGCTGGACAGGGCTGACCCAGAGAGGCTCACGGCCAGGGCGTTCAGGCCATCTGCTGAGTCAGGCATCGTGGCAGCAGTTTCTGTGATAGGATCTTACTGTGTGCAGTTCTTGTGTCCCAGTTGCTGCCTCCCAAGGAAGACCCTGAAAATTAAGGTGCCTCCAGAGCACCGCGCCACAAACTGTGCCCCTCGGTGGCAGTGGGTGTGATTCAGACCAATAGCTGCTGAGGGCAACAGATTGAGCAGTAATTAGCTGCTGTTAGTCATCCTCTTCCCAAGTACGAGGGGTATAGCATTTGATTATTTCAACACAGTTGGATGTGGGAGGGAAGGTAGGCCTGGAAACATTTTCCTGACAGCATACTTCTCAGCTCTTTTAAAACGCCTCTCATGTTGACACTCAGCACAGCATTTCAAATAAAATGCTATTTCCTCTTGTAGAGCAGCAAGGAAAAAATGCTGTCACAGGTTTTATAACAAACATTAGGTAAGCAGCAATCATACCCATTGTGCAATCTGGGATTCAGGTAGGAAAACAATCCATAGATGGCTAAGGGAGAAGTACTGTGTGTCTCAATAATCTGAATAAGGAGTGAACTACTTGAGGACCGCAGAGAAGGGACAGGGTTGAATGGGTTAGTGGGACAACTTCACACAGCTAAGTGTGAAGAACAAAAAGGCGTAGTTTTGAGACTGGAAGCTTAAAACCGACTGAAGGAAATGTGAGTTATTTGTGTTCAGCTAAGTTCTTGTTTCTCTCTCACGACGTCACAAAAAAATGTGCTGTGGTCTGCCTACAGCAATTGCCTGTCCTTCTGACAGGTCTGATCCAGCACGTAGTGTCACTGGTGACGTCTATTTGTACTATAAAAAACACAGGCTTTATGAATGGGCTCGTAACCTTTTTTTTTTTTCCTACCTGCTGCCTCAGTACTTCATTTTCCTCCTGAATTCACAGCGCCCCAGAAATCTGAGAGCTGCCTTTCTCCTACTTTGCTCTTGGGCAGACATACCAGAACTTCCTACTCAGCTGTACCTCAGATCTCTGAAGGGCTCTGTGTTGGTCCTCTCAAAATCCTGCATGTACAGAACTCCCTTTGGAGGGAAGCATTTAGTGATCCCAAGCAAGTACAAGGTTCTCAAAATCCACAGAGTAAATTTCTGAGTGGTAACAGAAGATTTGACAAGGAAAGCTCCCATATACCATTTTTGGCTTACTTTGGGAGGGATTACTGGGATTCAAACAGAAAAGTAGTTAGGATTGTGTTAGATTCTAGCATTCCCAATATCGTGTGTCCAGACTAAGAGTGTTCCCTGCACAAATAGGAGCCTGTATTGTGTGCTACAGGTAAATAATCACAGATAAATGCTGTCTGTCTGTCTATGATCAGCTTTTTAAAGGCAAGAATATTTCTTTCTTACCAAGCAAACTGGAAAGAAAAAGGAATCAAGACGGTAAGCTAAACACGCACTCTGAAATTGCTTAGTCCAACATTTAGAGCATGTTGTTGTCAGCTTGCATTTTTAAAAACTCTGAACCAGCCAGCTGAGTTAGCTGAGCTGCTAACAAGCAGGTCAGAAACCACACCACAGTGGTGGTTACTATTCTCTCCTGTACAGAGATCTCAACAGCACTGATAAAATGATATGAACAGCTTAACATCCTGGCATGGTGTACAGGTGCTACCAGTTTTACAGGCACTGAAGAGGGTGTATGTCTTGGTTTTGAAACAGGAGGGGTGGATGACCAAGAAAATGTCTATATTCAGGGTGGGTATTTTTTCCTCAACCAAGTGTTTCCAATGATGCGTTTTACTGACAATGATGAACTCATTACTCTTAAAATCAGGGTGATGAACTCTGTTTATAACAGTTTGCATAAGTAATCAGTTTCATGTGCTAATGCACCTCTCATTTTGCACGTTTTAACACAGTAGATTTTGAATGCTCTTCAGGGATTGTCACTGAAACAATGTCAAGTAATACAGTATCAGCTCTGTCTTATTGGGATATTATTCCACATTCAAATATATTCAGACTTGTCCATTTTTCCATTCAACAATTCACCCTAGCAGTTCTAATGTTACTTTCCTGTGTTACATTAACCTTCTCTGGGGCTTAATGCTTTAAATATTTATAGACTCTTGTAATGCCCAAATAATCACATTTCTAGTCCTCAATACCTCCTGCGTGGTAATAACACCTACATTTTAACAGAAATTAGGCCTTTTAAATTAATTTAATTAAATTAACAGAAATTAGTCTCCTAAAGGAGGTAAATCACAACATTGTGATCAGCCTTCTTTCTGTTGGTTTTTGTTGGTTTTAATTGAATGTCAATACATGATCAGTCACATGGGGTGTTACATATCTGGTAGAGTGAGGGGACACAAAAGATTCAGATCATAATTTTTCTGATGTGTCTAATAACATACATGATGTCTGAATTTTGGACAAAGAAAAAAACATGCACTAGGATTTTTTGACAGCTAGGTAGAAAGCTCGTGCGGACGTCGAGCACAGAATTTACACAAACTCAGGCATTTGTGTGATTTGCGCCTCATGCTTTCTTGGGCTGCTGCCAGAAGTGTAAGCTGCTCAGAGACTGTTTGTTTCCCCTGAGATTGAATATTCCCTGTAATGCAAGATGTTTTTAAAAAGTAATTTGCTCACTGTGATATTAGAAGTCCTAATGAGTAGATCTGTATTTTCTTCTGGGTCTTTTCTGCTGGAAAATCCTGGCAAACCTTGTAATGAATGTTGTGTAATCTCTGTCACTTGATTGTGGATCTAATTTTAGGTACTGGTGTTTGATTTGGGGGATTTTTACTACTTTAAGAGAGACCAGAATTATTTGCCTTTCTATGAGCTGCATTGTTTTGAACCTGAAGTGATGTACCTGTAAATCACATAATCCCTAAGAGCCTGATCCTGTAGACACTTACTGCTGTGTGCAATGTAAAATGTCAATGGACTGTTCATAGGATTAAGTACAGTTTCCCAGCTGAAGTGTTTGCAGATTTGGGTCCTGACAATGCATTTTTGTGTGCCTGTCTCCAGCACAGCAGAGAGGCTACTGATGGGGAGGGAGAAGGTGCTGGGAGTAAACAGCTTATGGTTCAGGTTCCAGGCACCCAGAGAAGTTCAGCACTGCATCCCGAAGTGGACGGAGTGAACTACAGGAAATCACTCTGACTCATCCAAAAGTTTTAATAATTTTTCCTTTATACTCGGTAGTGCTGTAGAAAAATCTGTCTGCCTTATCTTTGTGTAGCTGCAAGTTTTGCAGCCATGACTGTATCTAAACATACTTGTTTCCTGAGGCTTTGTCCTACCGACCTGGGGCAGTTGAGCAGCTGTCTGAGCAGAAAGACATTGTTCCTACTATACCTCGTAGTCTGGTTTTCCTGTGACGTAAAACAGGCTTTCTTGTGTCCCCAGAAGGCAATGTCTTTGCTTTCCAGCTATCAGTGGCAGCTAATAGTTTGTGGATGAGAAGGGGAAGTTGTTTTCAGAAAAGGAGAATATGAAACAGAAACATTTTAAAAGACTGATGTTTCAGGATTGAAACAGCAGAACCACTGTGTTGGTATCAGAGGCAGATAAATTGAGCAAGCTGTTTCTCAGAGAAAGACATTAAAATAGAGGTGTCTCATTTATATATATATACACACACATATGTGTAATTGAAATACTTTAAAAAAATTTTGTCACATCTTAAAGGCAGTTGAACTATTAATTTCCATTCTGCTCTTTTTGAGGCTACTTGATGAGTTCTTGTGTATCTCGATTAGTTTGGAGAGGCCGATGTTTTGTGATGGAGTCAGTCATTAACTATTTGTGACAGTTGGTTGTCCACATTTAGGTAGTACCACAGGCATGCAAAGGAAACAGAGAGCTTTTCCAGTTATCAAATACACTCAGATCACCTCTCCCTTCTCACCCGGAACGTTAAGACACTCAGCAGCCTCCCAAGGTCTCTGAGAAACATGAAGTAGATTCCTTGGAGTGTTTCACCCAAGATCAAGCACAGCAAAAGGCCTAGTGCTATCTGCAAGGCATCTCCCTGATTCTCTTCCCAGTCTTGGACACGGATTTGAGCAACGTGAGAGCTGCTGTGACCTGTGCCATCTGGCAGTGGCCCTCAAGGGCTTGTTTACCCCGGATATTTTTTCATTAGATTATAATTACACCACTGAAACTACATGAGTGGGAAAACTTTGCACGTGTGTAGCAGGGGTCATTCAGGTACAGAACTTTGTCACTTCTAATACCAGCGTGCTTACGTTGTCAGTAAAGCCTTTCAGTCCTGACAAACCACTACAGTAGGCCACGCATCAGCTCTGGGTTGCCAGCACATGCTGCATTTCAGCTTTGTGCCTCTGCTCCTGCTCCTGGCAGGCTGCAAGAGGAGCCAGCTGCCCAAGTCTGGAAGTGAACAGGTCTGTAGCATGCACAACTTGCCAATCACTCCTCACACTATTTGGCAAGGACAGAAGTGGTCTGAGGAGGTTACTCCAGATTTACATTGCTCCCTTCAGCCAAATGATCACGTGTTCCTTTTTTCCTTCAGGAATCTTGCCTTGTCAAGGGCTCCATCCTGCAAGGTGCTGAGCCTCACTGTGAGGGGCTGAGTGCTCTCGCTCTCCCCAGTGTCCATGGCCACGGAGAACACCCATCATCCTTCAGGAATGTCCAACACATTTCAGAAATGGCAAGCACCTTCCGCTACTGGATCTGGCAGAAATGGCACCAGAGCAGACTAATGTTTTGCATTTGGACCAGACTGTGCTTTTGAAGGGCATGAGGAAGTTCATTATGCTGGATATGAGCCTGCTCCTGCTTTGACTGAAGTGAGTAGTATTTTATTTTTGTGCTTTGATGTAGAGAGGAGCAGGACTGGACCTGCTGTGAGAGTGATTGATTTTCATCAGCTTGTGAGTGGTGAGCAGAAAGCAGGGCAGGTTGACTGCTGCACGGCATCAGTCAGTTGCAAACACAGCATCACCATCTTCTTCACACTTCCCTCCACCCACCTCCATCAAACAGCTCCTCTTCATTAAAGCAGTGCCCCTGCCTCTGTGCTTGCTTTAGAAGTGTTATGACACTGCTGTGAAGCACAGAATTCCCTAAAGCCTCAGAGAGAGAAAAGATAAATGAGGCATCCTGAGCAATTGACTAAAGACACAAAAAAAGGAAGAACACGATGCTGATTTCAGCAAATATCTGTGCTTCCACAACACTCACTCACTGTTAGACTACCTCATAAACTTGTTATATAAGAAAACATCACAAGAATAGCCATGAAGATGGCAAAGAAATAGGTGAGCCATGTTTTTCCTCTGCTCCCAGTAGGATTGGTGTTGAATTTGGCCACAGCATCTGCCATTATGACTTGATACAGTTTGAAACATACATGAGCATGAACAGTAACTGAATCACATCTCTGATAAAATTCAGTGGTTGAGTTATTTTAAATGTTCTTCTATCATGTTCTTGCCGTTCAACTTTATCTGAATGGATTATGTTTGGAGAATGAACATAGATAAATATGCTAATAATAAATACAATAATTGATTAGATACAAACAACAGAGAGCCAGCAGCACAGCCTACAGTGAACTCCAGACTAAAAGTGGTTACTAATATAGTGGAAAGTCGTACGTTGTTCCTTCAAAAGCACAGGTAACAAACCAGTGATACATCCTTCTGCTGGTTCTCTCACTGGTTCATTTTCACATGCTTGGAATCCATTTGTTAATGTAGCTCAAGGGAATAGTGAAAAAAAGGAAAGAACAGGAGTTATGCTTTCTATTCTAGTAGCTGGAATGGGGGTGGATGGGTGGGTGAAAGAGAAACGTAGGTTTCAATCTGATAAAGAAGCACATGCTCTGCTCCAGTTTTATGGTGCAGGGTTGTTGACATTTTCTCAAGCAATAAATAAGAAATGTCACATAATCCATCATTCCTGGATTTAGTCTTTCTTATACAGTCTGGCTGCCTCTTTCACTACTCCTCCAGCTACAGCTCAAACTTTGCTCAGCTGTTTTGGCCGTAGTGTGCACCTGTCTTCCTGCAGAACTTGCAGACTGCAAGCCAGGACAGCACGAAGAGGGATGTTTAGTTTTAAGCCCTGTAAGGCTCGTAGTTCTTCCTCTCTTCCAATTCCCATGGTTCCCACTTGTGGAGAGAGTACCCAGGTTCGGAGGTTTGGGCAGGACTCACCATCCAGCACCATCTGACGGACCACCTACTACAGAGCCTGAAGACTTAAACCGCCCATAGGTCCTAGAGATGGTTACAATGATTTCATAACCAACCCAACTTCCAGAGCTACTTGCAAGTGCAAAACCTCACTAAAAGTAAAAGAAATGTAAGATTTTAGATTAAGTTTCCAATTAACTTTGACTTGCTGGGGGAAAAAACAATGCAAAACAGAATATCTGGCAAGTTAAACTCTCATTTCTCAAGCACGAGTTATGGAAATATTTTGTTTCACTTACTTTCAGCTTTAAGAAACAAGAGTGAACACTGTGGCAGAGGCCTAGATCTAAGAAATGTCAAGAAAAAAGCAGAAACTGTTATAGAAAAATTCGTATTGTCACTGTTGTTATATGGCACTGTAGCTGCAATCTGGTAATGGGCAATAAAACTGTGATGAGGAGTTTGCTTTGAAGAGCACTTAGGTTATGGAGTGAAATCACATGCATCAAAATTATGGCATAGCCTCCTGTATTGCATAATGTATTGCATAAGAGAAAATAGAGAATAGCTGCTTCCCATTAAGACTTTGTCACATGAACAGGTCATGGATGCCAACAGTGGATGAAATTTCACCGGAGAAAGGAAAACTGAAAAAAAAATTGATTCAGTCAACTTCAAAATTACACTTCATTCAAAGTAATTTTTTAAACTATTGTTGTTCCAACCAAGATGACTGTAACCATAAAAGGCTTGACAGAAGGATAGTTTTACGATGTCAAGTGTAAGCCCTTTGGATTCAATCAAAAGATCGTTTAAGTCTCTTTGCCTGTAATTTCTCAAGTATAGTCAGCCTCCTTTCTGAGGATTTTTCTTACAGCAAAAGGAGAAAGAAATATTTTTAATTGGTTGAGGAGCTCTGGCACTGAAACTATTTTAATTAATTGTTTCTAAACATAGAATACATATAGAGTTTACTTCAGGCTTACTAAATCTTGCTGCAATACTGAAATTTTCCATTTAGCCTAAACAGAGTTTTACAGATTAAAAGAAATAAAATTGAAGGGAAAGCAAGCCCACACTCTTTATTACATTCATCTCTTTTTAGAATGACAAAATTAAATCAACACCCACATAAAATATAATTGCCAATATCATACCACTTCTTTTTTCAGAGCCAAAGAAGACAAAAATCCATCATTCCCACCTCCAGGTCAGCTGCTCAGCTCTTTTTTCCTGCCAAGATGACTGCTCTGCCTACCTCTGCCCAGAAGAGGAGCCAGTGAGAGGAGCCGGGTGTTAGGGACCTCGCACTGAGGACCAGCCTCCCTGAATTTCAAGAGTGCTAAGGAATGTGTTGGATCGGACACCGGGGAGGTGCCTTTTCAACATAATTACCACAATTTTTCGGTCGAAGACCGCCTCAGGCCTGCTGTGGCTATGCCGTAGTCTCTTTTGCAAAACTTTTGCTTAATTAACTGAGGGAAAATATATTTAAGAACAATGGGTGAAAGGCAGCTGGGTAAGAAGGGGCTACACGCGAGGTCTCCTGTAAGCCACATGTGCAGGCCGCAGGGCCGTGGTTCCCCAGCTGCAGCCCATCTACCTCGTGTAGGAGATCTCAGGGACGTGGCTGGGCACAGACCTGGGAGCTGCCTGCCAAAGCCTCCTGGTGATGATGCAAGTGGAATTCACCGAGCAGCTCTGTAGGCTTACAGCACACGGAGTGATTTATCGCCGCGTTATTTTAGGTACGCGCTTGTGCAGTTACATCAGGCATCGAGCTGGAGCGAGGTTTGCTGTCCACCCCTGCTCGTCCCATCCAAAGGCTCGGGGAAAATGCAGCGGGCAGTGGAGGAAGGCAGGTCTCTGCTTTGGTGCGGCTCCAGAAGGCAGCAACAGCAGCGCTGCTGGAGTGGCACAGAGCAGGCGAGGCAACGGGGCCTTGATTGTCAGCCCCTGCTGGAGCTCTGCTACTGTGTCTTACTGCTCTTAATAGTATAGAGCCAGCATGGATACACTGCTGATGCTACAAACGAATCGCCATTCTGCTGTCTGGAGAAATCCACAAATACCTGCGGTCGAGCTGAACCCTGCTCGGTGTCAGAGGAGTTGCTGGTCCTGGCGGTGCAGCAGGGATGAGGCAGATTGAATTATGAGTTAATCAGTTTCGATCCAGTCACTCTGCTGCTAATCAAATTACCCTGTTCAGCTCAGCATTGTGTCTACTCTCGGTGCCAAAGCAGTTCAAGTGGCACACTGACGAATACACAAACTAAATCAACGTTTTCAGTGAAGGCAAGCCCTAGGAGGCTTAAGCCATGCAGAAATCTTTACTGCAGACTTGTACAACGAAACACTTCTTGTCCTCTTTGTGAAGGCTGTACCATTATTTTGTTTGTTGCTACAAGGGCTAAAAGGTAGGGAAGAAGGATGTACGGAAAACAGCAGTATTTTTGATTTATATAATTAACAGCAGTATTTTATTGATATGATTACTGTGTCAAATTTTATTTGTGAGGAGCACAAGCACGTGAGAATTGCTCAGGTTGATGATTTGTGGCTGGGAGCTGTGGAGCTCTGAAAGGGCCACTTGTGCTACTTTGCGCAGAAGGAGTTAAGGCCCGGCATTAGCAAGACACCACTTCCTCTAAACTGCTGGTTTAAAAGTAACTTTTAAAAAAAGTATTTAAAACAACAGTGTGTTTTCTGGGAACATACTACTTACTCAGGGAATTTTCTTAATTTTCTTCCTCAGTGTAATTTTTGCTTTGTAGCTGCCTGAAAGTCATGGTACAAAATCATTTATTCCTCCTTCAGTACATTCCAGTTGACTTCAAAAGACTGCTGTCATAAGAAGGAAAGTGCTTGGTTTTGGTTTATTGATACAAAAGAGGAACATGATATAAATAATGTAGATGACTCGTCTTTGCCAAAGCCTTGTTAACCTGAAAGTTCCCAATTCATGTCAGGGTTCACGTGGGCTCTGGCTGCTGTACAGCCTGGGTTTTGTACAGCCTGGGTTCAACTGCAGCAGCCACAAGCATGACTGAAGTGGCCACAAGATAACACTTGTGTTAAGGGCAGAGGCTGCAAATTCTGTTTCTTCTGAATAATGACTTTTACAGAGCATTTAATTGCATTTTAGGTTGCTTGGCCACTTAGTGCCTTTTCAGATGGCCCAAATGGAGGAAAAACCCAAACCCTCTTTTGTTCATCCAGTACTCAGCTACATGGAGTTATTGCTGCCCACGACTTTAAAGAATTTTACAGGCTGTTTGAAAACCTGAGCTCATCGCTGTCTACAGGTTCTCCACGAGGGGAAGTGGAGTGGCAGGCTCTGATCTCTTCTATCTGGTGACCTGTGACAGGACCCGAGGGAATGGCCTGAAGCTGGGGAGGTTTAGGTTGGATATTAGAGAAAGGTTTTTCCCCCAGAGGGTGGCTGGTTCAGGGCACTGAACAGGCTCCCCAGGGCAGTGGTCACAGCACAGAGCTCAGGTGCTTGGACAATGCTCCCGGGCACGTGGTGTGACTCCTGGGGTGTCCTGGGCAGGGCCAGCAGTGGGACTCCAGTCCTTGTGGGTCCCTTCCGACTCGGGATATTCTGTGAAATATATTTATCTATTTATAGACAATATTTAACTAAATACATACATGCAAAATATTTAACGTGCGGGTGTAACACAGGACTTGAAGAAACGAGCAGTGCAAGCAGACCCGGTGCCTTTTGACCCGCCGGGCAGGCGGACGAAGGGGCGGCGGCGCAGGACGAGCTCCCCCACAGCACATCGGCCCCCCGGCCCTGGGCGCACGCCGGGATCCTCGTTCCTCGCCCCCTCCGTTCCTCCCTCCCGTCCCGGGGCAACCCACGGGCGGCTCCCGCGGTGCGGCCCGGCCGCTGGAAACTACCGCTCCCATGGTGCCCCGCGGGCGGCGGGCGCGGCCACCTCCCCTCGGCGGCGGGGGGAGGGGACGATGCGCGGCCCGGGCTCGGGCGGGGCTGCGCCTGCCGGGCGGTGGAGAGGCCGCGGCCGCCATGGGCGC
>VZTD01001489.1:1548588-1665282 GCA_013397725.1 Rhagologus leucostigma | reverse complement strand
GGCGGCTTTCTTGGCGTGCGGGCCTGCGCCCCGCTCCCTCCTCGCGTCCCGGCCCCTTTCCCTCCCCTCCCCGCACCCGGGCCGGCCTCGCTCGCTCTCCATCGCCGGGGGTAACTGCAGGCGGGCGAGGTACCGGCGTCTCCCCGCTCGGGGGCCTCCCCGGTGCTCGGGCTTTCCCTTCCCTCGCTGCTCCCCACTCCATCCCAGCGCCCCGTGTCCGCTCCCGGTGCTCCATGTCGGCCCCGCTGCCCGGCTTCCCGCTGCAGGATGGATGCAGACGCTGACCGGGGATCCACCCCGCCGGCCCAGCCTCCCAGCTCCGCCGCGAGGAGCCCTTGGGACCCTCTGTTGCAGCTGCAACGGCAGCCGCGGCCGGGCGCGCTCCCCGCTCAGTGACCGGCCCTTCTCTCGCCTCCCGCCGCCGCCTCGCCACAGCCGCGCTCCCCCGGGGCACCATGTCGGGGGACGCCGCAGGCAGCGGCCCCCCGGGCCCGCGCTTCCTGGTGCCGCCGCCGCCGCCGCCCAAGAACGGTTCCAGCTCGGACAGCTCCGTCGGAAACAAGCTGGGAGCCGCCGAGCACGGAGCCTCCGGCGCCGGTGGAGCGGGCGGCGGACCGGGGAACGGAGGCCGCAGTGAGGAGTACCGGCGCCGCCGCCACACCATGGACAAGGACAGCCGAGGGGCGGCAGCCACTGAGCACCGCTTCTTCCGCCGGAGCGTGATCTGCGACTCCAACGCCACGGCCTTGGAGCTGCCCAGCTTGCAGCCCGCAGCGCCCTCGGCCCCTGTCTCGGGAGGCAGCGCAGCTCCCTCGGTGTTCCCTCCCGAGGGTGCCGGCCGGACCCCTTACACCCCTGTCACCGTCGCCGAGGCCGACTCGCGGCCGCCGCCGCCCGCCCCTCTCCCCCTGGAAGGACAGTCTGCTGAGGAGCCCCCAGCCGCCAAGGATGCCGCCCCGCTGCTGCCCAAGGAGGAGGAGGAGGGGGACGAGGCAACTGCGCTACCCCCTACCAGTGCCGCTGGCAGCCTGTCAGCTGCCAGCCGGGAATTTGAGGAGCGGAGAACGCAGCAGGAAGACATCGAAGAGCTTGAGACCAAGGCAGTGGGCATCTCCCCGGATGGCCGCTTCCTGAAGTTTGACATCGAGATTGGAAGAGGCTCTTTCAAAACTGTGTATAAAGGACTGGATACTGAAACCACTGTGGAAGTTGCCTGGTGCGAGCTACAGGTAAAATAAATAAATAAATAAAAAATGTGAATTATCACAACACAGTCACTCTCCCAGGTGCTAGTCATTGTGCTTGAAGGGGGTAAAACCCATCAGCTCGAGGTCTGTTTGGTTCAGAAGGAACTGCAGACCTTACCTGAGACAGTCCTTTGGAAGAAAGGTGCATCCTTTCTGTAAAGTCAGTTTGCCTTTTAGTTATTTTAAGTACTGTGCTCTCTGAAGAGTCTTTTAGCTTTATCATCACAAAACGTGCTACAGTTCTGTTTTCTATAGTGTCTTGCATTTTACGCCTCCAAAAGGTAGCTTGGAGGATTGTAAAATCACTTCTGTGCAGCTTCAGGGAGGCTGAGGGAAAATGTGTAAGTGAATGTCGACTTGAGCTATCCTTAATGTTTCAGAATTTGTTTGGGTGTTTTTCTTAGGAAAAATTGTGAAAACGTTAATTTCACAGCCATCTTATAGGTAGTGGCAGTGGATTCTTGTGGGATAGATACACTGCATGACTTGTGTATATTCTAGAGTTATCACACCGTTTAGTTTCACAAAGCTGTATTTTTCATTCCAACTTCCAGGGTTCATACTTGTTAACAGGGACAAGGAAAGAAAGATTATCTTCTTTCTGAAGTTTTAAAAAACACCCTGATGTTTAGCCGTTCTAGATGACTGGTGGATTAAACTGGACTAAGACACTGCTCTTTTACCAAGTTTCTAGACTGAGCAGAGCCAGAGTTCTGTAGGAGCCCAGTCTAAGGATGGCATGAACACCCTTAGTTCCTGCGAGTCAGAGCTTGTATAACAGACGCAGGTTGCTGTGCAACAACCTGAAAAGAAGTGGGAAGAGCTTGGAGTACCAGGAACAAATACCTGGTGTGCTGGTTTGTTTTCAAAGCCTCAGTGTTAAGTTAAAAGGTTTAGTGTTTTAGTGTTGGGTTTTGGTGTGATTCATAGAAGGCCTCATGTAGTACATCCTTATTATTGTCTGTGTTCCCATCCAATTTAGGGCAGACAAAAGAGCATTGGGGTGAAAATCCCAAAACTCTTTGTAGGGTTTTTAAGCAGTGAGTGGCTTAAAATGATTGAGTGCAGTAACTGCACCAGAACTTTCTCAAAAGTGATTGTATATCTGCTCCAGTCAAGCTGAGGGAATTTATTAAAAGATTTCTTAATTTGTATTCATATTTGCTTTTGGATGGTTGCTCAAGCATTCTACCAGTATCTTGGTTCATTCTGTTAATGCCATTCTTCTGTGCTTACTAACTGTGGAAGAAAGCTTCCAGTTTTCTTTGTGACCCTTAAGCATGCCCTGCTCCTCCAAGCTAGCTACATACTTGCTGTGGTGGTCTGTTTCAGCATTGATTTTGAATTAAAAGTGAAATGATCAAGTGTTGGGCTCTGCTGAAGCTTTACTTACGCAGTTTGAACTGTGAGGAGATTAATAACCCGTCAAAATTATACGACTTTTATTTGAAATTTTAATCTTTTTAGTTTTTGAGTTCTGTGACTTTAATCTCTGAAAACTGTTTTAATCTTCACACTTACTGATCAGAAACTAATGTCAGCTTGGCATCAGTTGCTTTTCACTAATGTTGCCTCTTGAAGTGTCTTAATCATCATCAGTGCCATGTGGACAAACTGTCTGAAGAAGCACCACCTTTGAAGGAATTTAATAAAGAAGCTGATTTTTAAAGGGCATGTTGCTGGGCTTTCAATTGATTGACGAATTTCATGAGTAGTATTAAAAATGACAGGTTGCAAAAAGCATGAATGAAAATATTTGTAAGGGGGAAATACTTGATGTTTTGCTCCGGGGGGAAACTGCATTGCAGGAGGGCCTTGTGAGTTAAGCTAAGCCTGATTCCAAAGGCTGTAGTTTTCCTCTCAGAAGGAGACAGTACAAAGCGACAAGTTTAAAACAGGAATGTGAATTTTATAGCTGTTAAAAGTATTTGCTAAAGGAGCTAGACTCTACAGCTAGTGGAGTATTTTAAGATTAAGTCCTGTTTTATTGTTTGTGACTAGAAAGAAGAGGAGGAATTTGGTATTTATTGATATGGTAGGTACATCCTCCTATATCCTTCCTATATAGGAAAATGTAATTGTTGACAGGTTGATCTTTGTTATGCATGATTTGTATCAAAATGAAATCTGCATTCACAAAGATGGACTGAAACTTAGATGTCATTGGTTTTCCAGAATGCCATGGTTTGAGGGTTGGTGAACCTTCAAAGCATAATTATTTTATTAGGGAAATGTGAATTATTTTTTTTCATGCTGTACTACAGTAACCATAACTAACTGATGGTTACTTTTAATTATTTTGAAATAATGTTCCTCAGCAATAGCAGAGTTTTTTCTCTATATTGCTGCTAGCAAGTGTAGGCGTCTGAGGTGTCCCACTTCCCTAGAGTCTTCTAAACAGCACTGCTGAAGATTTTTTGGTAGTGTCTGGCAGAATAACTTTTAAAATTCTGAATAATGCAACTATGGCTAATTTTTATGTATGTGCTCTGTAGCAATAAAGACCAAAACCTGAGACTGTGAATATGCTTCCTTTCAAAGGAAGTTTGGATACTGTTTATGAATTGCAGCTTGTGTTCCCAAGTTGGTGAAACTGTGGAGGATATTGCTTCACGTCCTTAAGGCTCTTGAATTGCCTTGTAATTGAATTGCCCCTTCTGCTTGATATATTGAACTGTGGAGGAAGTGGAAGGGGGAGGAGCTGAAATTCACTGGGTGACCTACCGGCGTAGGTCCAACAAGCCAAGTATCTCCAACAAGCCAAGGTCCTGGCCAAGACTCTTTATTTTTTCTGGATCTGTGGAAGATGAGTCAATTTTGCTGAATGTAATGAAAACCCAACACAGGTGTGACTGATGGACTATCCTATTTTACTTCGTCACCTGTCTATTTGAAGCAAATTGTAACTGAACCTACTTTAAAATATCGTGTGCAGGTGTTTAAATGTGAAATACCTGCCCTGCTGTGAGTGTAGTGGGAGCTGTGAAGAGCTCAGCAGCAACTGCTTCGTGCCAGTGCTCAGCTTCAGTTGCTGCAAGGAAATTGTTAGTGTAGTGTTAGCCTTCAAATACTTTTATTCCCCTTGTATATGTTCATCTCAACTGTAGTTATTCTGAGTCAAGTGTGCCTCCTACTGTTGTCATTAGCACATCTCATAAATTGACTGAAATAGTAGTTAGGGTTACTAATTAAAGGGTTTTTAAATAGGTAGAAGTTGACAAAAGCCGTCTTTGTAAATGACGTTTGAGCAGTGAGTTTGTCACCTCTGTACGGTTCAGGTAACGTTGTGGCTAAAATGTGATGCCTTCCCCTGGTGCTTTAAGTTTGCAAAGTAATACTCTTATGCCAGAAGTAGCAAGTCATATAGTTGGCTGCAAAAGCCAAATCTTAGTGCTGTTGTGTCATTCCTCTGAGTCCCTGTGTGAGCGGTTTTAAATCAAGACTGTAATTTAACTGCTGATTTACGGAACAGTACAGGGTGGTGCAGTCACTTGCTGGACTGCAAAATCTTCTATCTAGAATTATTGCTCTGGGTTATTCAAATTAGTAACTTTTCAAATATGAACGTGCTCGATGATGTGGAGGTAAATTGGGCTCTTTTGAACTGTGTATTTGTCAGGCACTCGAAGATTTACCTTTCATTTGGGCAGTGTGTTCTCTTAAAGGAAGCATGATTTATAAGCTGTTATTGTGAAGGTATTTGCATTGGTTGAAAATGCGTTCCCGGTAAACCGTGTGCACTGGAGAGCAGCACAGCGTGTCTGCTGTGAGCTGTATCCCTCCTGTCCCTTGTGTTCTTTGACAGAAGGGGTGGCTCGGTCAGTCAGCACACTCGGTCCGTGAATGCATCTTCTTGCTGACACGTTGCTTTGCCATTCTTACTCTGGCTTCAGTGCGGTGTTGGTCAGGTTATTCTGCTTAACACATGAGCTGCTGAAGGATAAAAAAGGAACTGGAGGGCTCTCCCTAAGCAACACAGAGTCTCCAAGGGTAAGAAATGAGTTGGACAGGTGAAAGTGGTGCAAGAAGTTTGTTGTACTCATTACTACTTTGAGGGAAAGCTGACTGTGAATTTGGTTACCTTTAGTTATAAATCTTCTGAGTAATAAATTGGTGTAGGTTACACGTGTGCAGTTCCGTGGCAGATGTCTAACTACAAACCAAGTGTAGTGTACAAACTCTGCAGCTTACAAATGGATTTTTCTTACATGGGCAGTAGCAATGAAAAACCGGCTGGGAACAAGCATAATGCCAGAACTAAATGTGAACCATGAGGTTCTGTAGTGCACTCTGGTAAAAATGATAATGCAGTTGACACTTTGTAGCAGGAAACAGCAAGGTACTAAATAATATTTCCATCTGTCAGAATTTTTCTGAGTCTAACAATGTTAACTTAAAACTCACAGTGCAGGAAGTTGCTTGGATGTGATGTATAGCTTCTCTTTTAGTGACACTTCAGATTTAATGATGCCTATCTTTATCTCGTAGTCTTAAAGCTATATTTAATAGTGATTTTTAGGTCAGCAGACAACAATGGAATTCAGTTTCTATACTCTGGAGTATAGACTCCACTGCAGGCTCACCATGATAAATATCAGCTTGCTGAGGTCAGTGTATAATTCTTAAAATTCTCTTTTCTTTCTGGACTGGCTGAGCTGAGACTGTTTCAGAAGTTGCACATTCGAGTCTGACAGCCAAAAAAGGTCTTGTGTCACATAACTGTGGCATCCTGTAGTCTCTTTTTTTTTTCTTTTTTTTTTTTTTCCTTTTAGAAAGCTGGTTGCAAATTGCTCACTAGGAGTCCTGGCTGCAAAGATGCTGGCTCTGGTGCACAATCATGTAGCTATGCTAAAGCAAAATGGAAAACCAGATCTAGACCTTTCTGCAGTGACAGGAAGCTGAGGAGTGTGGACCTGGAATTCATCCGTCAAGCACTGTTGGAAAATGATTACATTCTGTTAGTTCTGGAGAAATAGTCGACATCCTGAAACAAATATGCATTCTTTGAAAGCTCTGGCTGTGGTTTAGTTGTGATTATTTAAAAATACGTTTTCTGGAACTTTTACTGGAAGATCAAGTCCAAGTCTAATGCAGTAGGCATGGCTCCCATGCCTACCCTGTACTTCACATCAGTGTTGATAATGCTTTACTAGTTTGTGAGCATAGTTGTGTGTGGCTGCAGCAGCAGTGTGCCTCCTGCTTGTGACTGCTTCTGGGCCAGATGCTTCCTTGTCACAAATGTAGATTAATCAAGGTATGTGACAATCTGTCAACATCATGCTGTCCTTTACTATCTCTTCTGTTTTCAGCTCTATGAATTCCAAGATACTGAAAGTAAAATCTGCAGAGCTGTAAGTGTACACTGGGCTTATGGCACTTTCAGGATGCTGAATTTCCAAGTGTGCATGTGCAGGGAACTTGAAATTTTGTGCAGCAAAGTCTAAATTTTTGCTGGTTTTCTATGTCATAGGGCAGAACAAATTACTGATACTTACTGGCTTCAAATCTCTGCTGTGGAAGTTTCTCCATTAGCTAAAGATGAAAACCCAGCCATATTCTTGAGTGTTTGTGCTGTAATTGATACAATTGACAACTTGATAAATGACATGGGAAGGGAGCCAGACTAATTACCTGCAGAAGTATAAACAGTGGTCAGGCTCCCTCAGACTTGACAAAGGTGACCCTGAAAGAGAGAAGGGAGCTTTTGAAGTACATTCTGGAGCTGCAGCTGTTAGGAGACCTCTACTTAGGAAAATAATCTTACCTCAAAGGGATATCACTTTTGGAGATGGCTGTGGTTCAATTTGTAACTGGCTGGTTGTGAGGCAATAAATATAATCGGATAAGTACATTCTGAAAATGCAGCATTTCTTATGGAAATAAACAGGCTCTTATTTGTCAGTTTGTGCGAGTTTGAGAGGTGCAGAATTAAATCTCTTAAATGAGATTTGTTTTGGGCTGTTGTGGTTTAAAGCATTTAGCTTCATAACAAAACTTTTGAAGGCTGAGGAAAAGCACCAGGTCTATAATCTTTCTTTGAAAGGGGAAAAAAAACCCCACCTGATAAAAGCTCCCTGGAGACATCCTGTATAGAGTCCTCTGAGAGCTGTCTAGCAGAGTAATAAATAAAACAAGCAGTAATAGATCTGTGGTAGTCTCCATGGATGCAGTGCTCGGTACAGTGCAGTTTTCAGTACCTTTTGGTTAGCAATATCCCTCTGGGCCACGTGTTCTTTTTCTACTTTGTCTTTGTTGGTTTTGTTTCATGCAGCAGCTTGTTAAACATCACAGCTCTGACTGACACCCAGGTTCTCCATACTGCACGTGACAGAGGTGGTGCTAAGCAGTGGCAGCTAAGCAGTGGCAGCCTTGATGCTTCCTGTCATGCATTTCCTCTAAAGATTACCAGCCTTTTATTGAGATTACTAATTGGTTCTTTCAAATCATGGTTGAGTTGAAATAAAAGTTGAGTTGAAATAAAAGTTGAGTGTTTTTCTGTTTAGTTTGTCAGTCTACATAATGGATGTAACATTTGAGTTATAAGAAAGATAATAAATACCACGTAAATTTGCAGTGTTCCTGCAGCTGGGCATAGGACTTTCTCTTGACTTAGCATGTGTTTGTGGTTTTTGATGTTGTTGGTGTTAATTTTTAATAGCAGATGGTAGGAAGTTACTGGTTTTGACTCTTAAAACTTCAGAGAATGATACCACGGTTTTAACTTGATCATGATGTGTGTACACCACACTTGGAAAAACACTCTTCCAGTACACTTGGAACAATTTGTGTTCTAAATAGCAGGATTTGTTGTGCTGAAATTTGATTTCTTGGAGTAGTCGAAGGCTTTTATCTAACGTGAACCATCTGCATATCTTTTCAAATCTGTTATTTAAATTCTTGTCCAAATGAACAAGACTCAGTTTTTATGCTGGCTTCATAAGTTTTTTTGTGGAAGCTGCTTATGTTCCCAAGGACTGTCTTGTAGCTCATTTTGAGAATCATTTAGGGTGAATATTGAACCTTAAACAGCGTTAGAATGTTTTTGGTCCAGATCCTACAGATATCCTTCTTTCTACTCTATTTCCAGCTTCCTCAGTATATTTACAAACTGTCATACTGACACTTCTCACTGTGCGCTTTTGGTTGCCCTCATTCCCTTTGGGAGAGCTGGGGGAAGTGAAGAGGTGAAGAGGATTGAATCTGTGCCTCATTTGAGGTCACGTTTGAGAGAGGGAGCTTGCTCATGTCTTGTCTTGTGGGCAGAACCTGCAGAATACCCCTTAACTCCATGCTGCAGAGGATAAACTTTGTGTTAATGTTTTGTGCTATGCTGTCCTCTTAACCCAAAAGGAGATCCATGAGGTAGGTTCATCACAGGTGTTGGCAAACACCTTTTTTTCTAAAACAAAACATCAAAACAAACATCTTTTTTTCTAAAAGGTCAGACTAAAGTAATGGATGGAATGCAGTGACCGAAATTCAGATTCAGTTCTTAGGCATACTGCTGAACCTCATCCCATTTGTCATTTTCACCTGGTGATGGCAGGTGCATTGCACATATCCAGACTATTCTGAAGCACTTCAGGATTTGCTTGGGGAATTCCAAGCAGCACTGTGTTAGTTTGCCTGGCTCACAAATAATTTAACATGCTCTCAAGTGATTTTTTGGCAAAGAAAATGGCAGCCTGATAAACATTGGACTGGTAGTGTTAGGTTGTTATATCAGAGCCTTCTAGAAGCTATGTGAGTATTAATATGTATCTAAAGCAGTAAGCAGTTTTTACAAGCATAGCTCGTTCTAAATCACTCAGAGACAAACTGCTGAGTTTGAATTTGTCATTTTAGGTCTAAGAAGAATCTTTGGGAATGCTGCCTATACACTAGAAATCCTCTAGAAAGAATGTTGTATACTTGATGGCCTTGCAACTAAAATATCTATGAGCTTTCAAAATGATATGTCAATGACACCGGCATAAATGTGTTTTAATGTAGGCGGTGCAATTTTTTTTTCATGACTGTGTGCCCCAGAACATGGTTCTGAAGTCACCTGGTTCATCTATTGGCAGCCTGTGGGCAGCAGTTCTCTGGAGTCTCTGTTCTCAGGACAGGATTACTATGGTGCATTTCAAGCCTTCTGATTTTGCGTGTGGTTAGCAGGACTCCTCGCATGTTAGCAGTAAGATTAAAACGAAGAGGAAGCTTTGGACACTCTGATAGCATCCACATCACAAGTTGTATTTGGAGCCATAGTCCAGAGTGGTTCTGATCTTGTTGCCTTTGTTAAACGAGCAGTCTCTGACAGAACCTTTCAGTAGGTCTCCACTGAACTGCTCTTGTCCTGCTATAGGAAGATAGCAGACAGTGCGGGAAATAAAGCTTTATTAGACCTCTTGTATGAGGCAGGAGTTATATTGTTTCGATTTAGCTGTTCTCGATCATCCTTTCATCTGCATGTTTCAGCTATTTCTAGTTTCATTGCATCAGGAGCTGAAGATAGTGGGTTCTGATAGCAGATTTGGGGCTGGTGGCAGAAAGCAGAAAGGTCGAGATGGAAAAACCCAATCACGCAATTGTGAGTTTAGTGCCACCGTTTAGTAGAATTTGAAAAGAATAGGAATACCAATCTCTTTGTATGTAACTGGGGCAAATCTGAAGCAGCTTTGCTGAGCTAAGTGGAAGATAGTACAAAGCTGATACCAACAGCCCATGTGCATTTTGTCTGGCTTTGGCCAGTTAATATAGTCTCGTGATAGTTTAAAACGATTCACTTGATGGGGTTATCCAGTTTTCCTTGGACATTTTCCTCCCTTAGGGTAACCTGTGGTTTGCTTCTCCTTTGCTGATTGTTGGTGGCAAGTTTGTGACCCCACTCTGAATGTACTTTGACTGCTTCTATCCTGGGATAGACTAATGACATGCAAACAATAACCCCCAAATATTGCTATTAAAAGCTTCAGCAATCCAGGCTGATTATCTTAAGGATCTGCAAATCTGTGTGAGCTTATGTAATATGCATCTGTTAATGGCAATTTCTGAACCGTTAGCAGGTTTTGCTTAAATGTTGCAAAATGTTACCATGTCTGTTTTCAAATCTGCCTTTTTTAAATGAGAGTTCTATTCTAACAAATATTTTCCAACGGAACTATTTTTGGTTTGTCTTGATCTTTATTCAGCTGCTTATGGGATGCTTTCATTTGGGAAATGTAGGTTATCTATCTATGTGAAAATGCAAGATGCTAAATTAATGTGCTTTGTTTTGTTATAGCTAATTTGGACTCGGTCTACGAGTCCTCCTTAAATTAAAAATGTCATAAGTGAGGCTAAACTTGAGTTAGAGAGTTCTTGAAGCAGTCCATTCAGATGAATATCCTACTGTAAGAAATACTGACTCAGAAGTGATTGATTTTTTTTCTTTTTTTTTTCTTTTTTTTCCTTTTTTTTTTTTTTTTTAAAGTATTGCCTCTTCTGGATGTAGACAAGTAGAGATAGACAGTATGCAGAATGGCCTTTGAGGGCAGGCTTTTTATTTGCATTTATCATGATTTGGGGCTTAGTCAGTCGTTTGGTTTGCCAGGAAGAGTATGCTGAAAAGGGAGAAACAACAGAAACGTCTGATACAAAAATAAGACTTGAAGTTTAGTTTTAGAATGATTTTTTTTCTTCCTGTGGCTTTCTCTACTTCCTTTATGTGCAGCTTGAGCTTCTTTCTGCAGACTCAAAAGCAGAAATGTATTTTAGGGTATTTGTGCCGGGCGGGGTGGTGGTGAATTACACAGGGTGCTTGAATTTGAAATGTTTTGCCTCTTGATGGCAACTGTGAGCCAGCTAAGGTGATGGTATGATTTCTTTGCTGATCTCTTGGTACAAGCCTGAACATATCTGAGAGGTTCAGAATTTACCCTCAGGAACCGAAGAAGAAAAGGTGCAGAGCCTCAAGGTTGCTGCTGAAGACTTGAATGCTGTAGCACCGCAGTGTATTGTGTGTGTTCTATACCTGAAGATCTGTCACAAATTGTCTTTAATACTCAGGTTTCCTTCAAGCATTTCAGTGCAACTGAACGTGACCAGCTGTGTTTAACACTTCAGATAGGAGGAATAGCCAGGTGCCTTGATTTTATCTTGGGACTGTGGTTCAAAAAAAGTGGTGTTCTTCCTCCCATCCAGTATGGAATCTTATTTGTCAAGGTTGGGTGAATCACAGAAAACCTAGCAGAATTGAAGTTTGGTTTATTGATGTTGGAGAGTCTGAAATCTGTTTTTATTGTTGACTTAAGTGTTTTTTTTTCCTAAAAAACTTTAAAAGTTGAAAAGCATTTACAAGACAAAGGTGAGGAATAGCAAAAAACTTTCTTAGGAGGTACATGACATTTCAGAGTTTTAGGACCAGGCAAGTTTAAAACAATGAATTGATTCTGAACGGTCCCATTGCTATGAATGGCTAGTTCATGAAAGTATCAGTTTAATACTTGTACTAAAGTTTGTGGATTTCTTGCCTGCTTTTTGCCAAAATGCTTCCCTTTGTAGTCTTAGATTAGTAGTATCTTATTGAATAAGCTACCTACTGTGGGCATGTATCAGTTTGTGTTTTCTTTACAGATTAAATATTTGTGTAACTTTCATGAACATGTAGAATCATTTTATGGATGCATTCAGACTTTGAGCTTCATAAGACCAGCAGCCTGTAAGGTTGAGCATTTTGTTGCTATTTGTTGTGGGTTTCTTAGCATTTTGTCATAAATTGTGAGCGTGCACATTGCGTCTTTGTAAAACTTTGTGACCATAATTTAAATGTTTGAAGGAATTTTTTTGGAACTGGAGAGACATCTATCCCAAACCAGCATCTGTGGCCTAGTTAGTGGGTAGATGACTAAGTGCTCCAGAAAGTTTTCTGGGTCAGTTTTCTAAGATACGTAGTTGAATTGGTCTGAAGCGTGGAGTTGAACAAGAGTGAGAAAAACTTTATAGTCTTGCTGCTCCAAATGTAGAGATTTTGTGAAAACTCCCAATGTACCCAAGCTATAAATGGCTTCTGCTTGATAAACCTGTACTGTAAAAATCCATTATTTGTTGGCCTCTGGGAGAAGGCGTCCTTGGATTCTAAACCATGTGAGTGATAGGGTGATGAATTGGAAACGGGTGATAAACTGATTTGGAAAAATCTTTTCATATAGGAAAACTAACACTAGTGCCAACAGTGATTATGTCAAATGGTGAAGCAAAGAAATGGTTCAGTTTGTGAAGAAAGCTTAAGTAGCTTTAGATTAGGTTGGGCTAACCAAAGGAAGTAAGCCAGGATCAGCTGTGCTAAAGCAGCTGGCTGTACTTTCAACATCAGCAAAATAATTCCCCAAATTCTTTTGTGGAAGGGTCTGTTATTTACTATTACTCCAAATTGCTGCTTTGTGTTCTGAGTTGTTCAGTTGAAGGCTTGCTTTGCTGCTCTTCTGCAGTGGTTTGACCTCTGTCAGAAAACAGTTGTGGCTTCTAATGTGGCAGCTTATAAAATAATACCGAATTTCTGAAGTATGCTTGTGATGTGTGATGGTGCTGTTGTAACATGTCCAAAACTGCGTATTGCTCAACTCCTGGTCTTGATAACTTTTTGCAACAAACCACATGGTTTGGGTAACCGTGTAAAATTTGAAGGGGCGCAACTACGTTAAATAAAGAGCTGATAACTACCAGGTAATGACGCAACCGATAAGTGTTAACTAAGTTGGTATGGGTGACTGCAGTTAAAAAGCATCAGGCTGTGAGTGTAGTGATGTTTTAAGTATAATTTGTCACTTAAGAGGGGTATGAAATCTGAGGAAGTTGGCATTGGAATTTAGAATGGAAAGAATGAGTTGGTTGATGATGTAGAGAACTATTTTCCACTTTACCTTTGACTTCTGTCCTTATCTTCTCCAGCAATAATATTCAGGGAAATGGTATCTTTTGTTTCTCTTGTTCCTGTGTGGGAATGGTAATTGTTCTTGCTTTTTACCTGTTCAGGAAATATTCTCATTCCTCCCTGTTCCAACAAAACCGTGTATCAGTCATTGCCAATGTCATTTTTTGCTTTATTTTCTAACCTTGGCCTTCCTGAATCCTCCTGTGGTCCCAGTGTAAGCCATCTGGCAAAACAAGGATTTTATTTTCTCCCGCTGCCCCCTCTTGCACTCTGGAATGAAGCAGATTTTGTATCTGTGTTCAGCTCTGCTATGTAAAAGAAGAATGAGCATATTTAAAACCTGCATCTAAGCTTTGACTCCTGGAACTGCCTCATCCAAACTTAGGTTTTCCAGCTGGTAAGTCAATCTTATCCGTGGAAATGTGCTTACTGTTCTCTTGGGAATTTGCTTTATACTCTTGCCTTCTCCCTTCCCCCTTCTCAAGCCAAATTTCTTTCCAGGAAGGGAAAAAAATCCATGGACTAGATTGAGCTTCAGCTGAATAGGGTGTCTCATTTCAGATATACTTTCTGCAGCTACTCAAATGACCAAAACATAAGTGACAGCTGAGTTGTCTGTTTGTCATGGGTCAAGGGCAGTCCAGCTCAGCAGTTTCCCTTTCCTCTTTCCCGAGTTTTGTTTGGAAGCAGTAGTGATTTGCCATTTTATATAGTCATCCTCTTGTCATAAAGACCAGATGGAAATACATCAGTTGTTTCATGTATAAATATTCAGCCCAACAGCTGTGAGTTTATCAGGAGTCACTGGGATCACAAGTTGGTGACCAAATTGTTTGTTTAGAGGGCCATGAGCATTCCTCTAAGTTGAAATAAAGCTGTCCCATGAAAATGTTAGAAATAGTCCAAGACCCAATTAAAGAGGAATGAAAGTGAACCATTTAAATGCAAAATCCTTTTTTTCAGATGAAGTTACAATTTTTTCTAGAGTATTTCAGGAGTCCTCCTATGCTGATGAAAATGTTTCATCCACTGATCCTGCGTTCTATTGATGCTGTTTCTAAAGTAGCTAAAGGATTGCTCTGAATTCTAAGTCTCCTTTCCTTTTATAGTTTTACTAGGTAAGAACATTTATCCAGACTATCACCCTCTGGTCTTTTGGCCAGTTGATAATCCTATGTGTTTCAATATGTATTTCTGGCAAAAAGGCTGAGGTACCTGTGTGATTCTGGCTAGCAATGAATTGAGTGTAATGAGACTTATAATAAATCTGCTTGACACCGATTATTAAGGGGGTTAACTTGATTTTGCAGGTTGCAGAGGGTTCTTTGTGCAAATAAGGCTATTTATTCCAATAATATTGAGAAAGGGAGGGGTGGGGAAGTCTGCCAACGGCCATTGGCTATTTGGTTACAAAATGTCATGTGTTGCATGGGCTGCTGAGCATAATGTGAAACAAAGTGCCATAAAAAAAATGTTGAGTGCTAAGTCCATGACTGAAAAAACACTTTAATGGGAGAATGGGTATGGTCATTAACTTAAAATAGCTTCTCTGCAGAAAACTATTGTAAAGCAAGATTGTAGTTCTTGACTAATGAAGACTGCCGTGTATAGGACTGAAACTGAATTAGAAAGGAAACAAAAATTTTGCAGTAACTACGGACTGTTAAAAACCATAAACAAATGGAGAAATTGATCACGATTTAGTGAAACCACCTGTTTCTCAAACCTTGAGAGGAATTGTGCCTGTTGCCCTGAAAAGCCTTCTTGTTCAAAGGGGTAGCTAAGACATTTTTCATGGCTGTGGTTAACGCTTTTGGACAACAGAACAATAAATGCAGTTGACCACACTGCTAGCTCCTAGTCTCTACAGGGCTTCAAAAAATAACCCCTTGAAACAACCCACCAAAAACACTGAAAAGAAAACCCCGAAACATTGTCTGGTTGAGTTGCTGCATAGATCTCACTTTTGCTTCCCAGTACATTGTGTTTCAGAAATGATTTCCAGCTTGAAGAATTCGCTAATGCACTGCTTCTGCAATAGAAGCCCATGCAGCCACTCTAAAAGAAGTGATTGCAGCTCTACAGGTTTGGGGAGTCTAGTGGGAGTTAGGGAGGCTGAAGCTGTCCTGGAGTCTTTTAATGAGGATTTTGTGGCCTTTGAAGTGCATGCCTTCTTCAGTGGAAAACTCTTGTGTTTGAATGGGTGCTGTTGGCCTAGATGCCAGGAACGGAGAGCATGCTTTCCTTTGACATGTTGGTGGTGTTTGTGGAGATAGATACACTTTCTAAAAAGTGTGGAACTTTGCTTCAGATTCATGAGGGACTTCAGTTTTCCGTGTTCTCTGACTTTCTATAAAGTAACTTGGCTGGGATAGTTCATATTCTGATAAATGCTGGTGTTTTTTCAGCTGTATATTGGCATGTGATCTCTTGCTTTGGTGACAGCAAGCTAGGAGGTCTTTCATCTGGAACCTCATGTGAGTGGTCATTTTGTAGTTTAGTGTCAGGTTTACAGTTTGAGGATCTGGGAGTCATCAGTGTGTGCTTTCAAAACCAGCAAGTACAGCAGTTGGCCTGGCCGTGTTTTGTGGGGTTTGAACAGTTTGTTACACATACTGGGGTAGCAAAATATCTTGAGCCTTGAAGGATGAGTTTTGTCAAGCAGGGATCAAGGGTTGTGGTGCTGTGCACTTTGGCACATCCTGGGACACATTCATCAAAGATAAGAGGGGCTGTCTTATTGGGGAAACCGAGCTGAATTAATTTCCCTTTTTATCAGTTTAGTTTCACTTTATTGTAGGCATCTGTAGCTGTTGCATTGATAGATTTGTAGTTCTTCCTGAATGGTGGAAGTACAGAGGCTGTTCATATCCAGCCACATGCCCACATTAGCCCAGAGTATCTAATGGGACTGTGACTGGTGATGGTATAACTTGGAGGCTTCAAATAATAGCACTTTGGTTTTGGTGGGGTTTTTTTGGCTTGTTTGGTTTTTTATCCTTTTCCTATTGAAATCCTTGCCAGGATTTTTGTTTTCTTCTGTGTTCGTAGTGATTCCTGCTGTGGCATCTATGGGAAAAAAAAGTTTGATTGGATGAAGAATCTTGGTTTATCTGTTTTCTAACTCAGTGTCTGACTAGCACTAATGATATTGTGTAAGTTAACTATAGGGAACCAGCTGATTATTCCGTGACAAGTATGCCAGTTTCCGTGAAAAAAGGGATGCGGAGTAAGCTTAAGGACAGAAGGCGGCTTCCCAGTAGACTTGAGAGGCACTGCAGCCACTTTCCATAGTTATTACTGGTTTGGGACAACATTAGGTTATTATGCCTTATAGGTTGTGGACATCAAGTGTGGTTTTCTTTGGTTCTGAGGGTCAGGGAGATGATGTGTATTGTCGAGTCTCCTACATTGCTGTTTCCTCTCGTCTGCTCCTAAGCAGTGAACTTATCCCTCTAGATCACTTGTGGATCCAATTTGGATATTGCAGCTGTGGATAGAAAGCACCTTTAGAGTTACTAAATGGTAGCTCAAAGCACAGAGCTTTACATGCTGTGTTTGGAGTGTTGGGCTTTAGAAAAGGCAAACTTAGTGCATCAATAATTTTCTGTTTTCATTCAGAAAAGGATCTGCAAGTGAAGCAATAGTTGCTGTTAGGTCTTTTCAGTAGCTCAATTCTAAAAGCATTAGAGGGGTGTGCTCTCATGCTGAGTGACTGGAAATCCATGCACTGGATGCAGTGAGATGAAGCTGCCAAAGGGAAGTTGGTCTGGGGACTTCTTGGGTGAAGTGGTATGAGGAGACATCTTGCTTACTTTTGCAGCCCCTCTATGTGTTGCTGTCAAAAATCCTGCTACAACAATTTAATATTTGAATGTTCAGTCTGAGGCTTGGTGACAATGCCTAAAATGTTGGTTAAAATTATTGGTAAGCTCCATACAATGAATTTGTTTCCATTACCACCCATCAGTTGGTGTAATGTGTCAGTTGATACTTACTTTACTTCTTCTGAAAGTATGAAAACTAGCATATTTTTCTTTCATGTTCATTCTGGAGTTTAGTGCTGTAATGGTCTGTAATTTTACAAGCTATCTTTGGAAGAAGTGTGTTGGTAATGCTCTATATTTACATGGTGGTCATCTGCTTTTAAATTCCTTATTGGTACACATGGGACTAGTACATTAGGTAGCACCACTTCAGATTGAGTCCTGTCACAAGAGCCCATTCTCAGCTGCCCAACTGGAGTGTACCTTAACCACCTGGGCTGCAAATTTTCAAGCCAAGTGTCTGTCTTGACCTTAATTGTTTAAGAAGCTTCAGGCAAGCTGTTACAGGTGCTTTAGGGAAAAATGCTTGCTTTATTGCATCCGCTGGCACCTTAACTTTTTATACTTGAGAGCTGTGAAGGAGGGACCTAAAAGTAGTGTTGAGACAGGTGTGTCGTCTCTATGCTGAGGAAGTATTTCCAAGTAAAGAGTTTTCAGATAAAAAAACTTTAAAAGAAGTGACATTTTCTAGATTAGACTTTCTTGGAAACTACCTTTTTTTGAACTCTGAAGACTTGATCCGTGTTCTAGCCTGTGAATAGTCTGTGTCAGCATCTATATGATGCCGTGTGAAGCAGTTTGTTGAACTTACTTAATGCGTGTTGGCTTTGTTTTACAAATATATAATTACCTTTTGTACAGCATGTGCCAGTCAAACCCTCAGGGTGGGAAATGCAGGGTACAAAGCTGTACAGTGTAATTCAGTTCACTTGTTTGTGTTGCAACTGTTTAAGTAAGGAAATTTTAATATCCTCAGAAATGGCTTGCTTCATCATGTTGTAAGTTTCTCTGGAGAAATAGAAACTGAAGTTTTCAAGTACAAAGTCTTTTGTGGAACAGCAGCCTCTCTATTTGTACAAGCAGCAGACTTTGCAGCTGTTAATCTCAGTAGTCAGATATGGAGAAGCAGCTTTGGTACCAATACGTTATAGTTTGTCTGAAGGAAGCATCTGTGAAAATACACTGCTCAAATGACTTTAGCTGTAGTGAATTCAGATCTCTAAAGGTGAATTTTGTATTATTTTAAAAGCAAATGCCCTAGTCAAAATATCTGCTTTCCCATGAGCTTTGAGGGAAAAATAATACAGAAAGAATGGAATATATAACTTTGATTTTTACCAGATTTGGTAAAAATCCTCTTTTTTTAATCCTTTTTTATCCTTTTTTCTCTAATATATTCTAAAATACAGAAGTTTGTATATTTACAGTTTGTTCTTTTAAATACCTTTTGGATTTTTCACATCAAACTGGACTCTTGATGTTCAGCGTTTAAGTAAAATAGGGCTACCAGCAAACAGTGTTGTTACACAGATGGCTGAGTTGGAGAAATGCTTGCGGTGTGTTATCTTTTCCTTTTTTTTATGACAGGAGTCATGATAGTACAGAAGGAGGGGAAGATAAAAGTTCAAAGAAATGTATATAAATGAAACGACTGCAAAAAATCTATTAACAATTTAAACATAGCTGTAATCAGAGTAGTACTTGACTACTTTTAGTTTTGTTTTAGTGTGTAGTGTCTAAAACATTGGATGGGAATTCCTTTTTAATTAGCGCAGAGCCTGGTCTGTGCTATGTCTAATGTTGTTTGCCTTTCCTGGGAAGTGAAAACTTGAAAGTGTTCTGGAAGGAAGGAGTGGTAGGAGCTCATAATAGGAAAAGGCAGCTATCCCTTGGATTGCCTGAATATTGTTTTCTTCAATTTTAAAAATGAAATTCTGGGTGTAATTCTGATAATTCTGGTATGTAGCTACAGTCTCTTCTACAGTCTTAAGATTTCCCCCTGTTCTTACAATACCATCCCGTTCCACTGCCTGTCTTGGAAAAGCATCCGGTTTCTACAAGCCTGAGCACTGCCAGTAGGTCTCTTGTGAAACCCTTATTTAGGCACAAGCATACTGAAGTCGTTGAGATAAGAAGAGTTCATAGTGGCATAAATTTCAGTTTCCACCTCACATACTCACACGTGTGACTAATTCTGAAATGGAGTCATTTGCACTGAGTCAGCAGTTCAGTATGGTGAATGTGCTCAAGCTATCTCAGTTTGGTCTGCATTGAGCATTAATTTGCTCTGCAGATACAGAGCCAGACCAAGTGATTGTGGGAACCTTCAGCAGAAGGTGCCTAAAGGATGGACCAGGTCTCTCTGGGAGAGTGTGCTTTGAAATAGGAAATTACAAGAAAGATCTGTGAGATCCAACATGTGTTGAAAGCATAGGAGAGATTAAAATAGCATCAAAAACCTCTCAGCCTCTGTAGCCAGAGTGCTCAGGGCAAGAGCAGGCGAGGGGGGGAACTGCAGTTCTTTGTTTGTGGTGCAGTCTGGATTTTATTACTTGCAGAGTGAAATCACAAGGGGGAATGTCTGCTTCTGATGGACAGATATGTTGCAACTCATTCTGAAGTTGCCTGTTCATAAATTTTTCAGCCTGCTAACAGCTTTGAAGATAGGACTGTAACTCTGAGACTGTGATTCATCTATCCAGCTCCTGCTTATTGGTTGGTCTGTTGGTTTTGTCCCTCTTTCACAATTCTAGGCTGTTAAGTATCTGTGCTGGTGCAGTTAATTATAAATTTTGAGTTTTAACACTTGCTGCTCTGTACTGTAATATTATTGCTGGCTACTGAAGCCTCTTTCCAGTATTTCTGAGGTGCTGCAACAGCAGGTGCTTACACTTGCCCCTCATTTTTAGTAAACAATTAAAGAACAAGGATTAAAGTCCTTGTCTTCCCTCTGTTTCTTTTGAAATGATTGTTTCAGTGGCCCAAACTAAGAAACTCAAAGATAGAAACAACCTCTGTGGTAATAACAAGAAAATTGTCTTAGAAATGTTGTTATGTTTTGAGGATTTTAAAACTGCTTAATGACACTTCCACCTTTTGATCCCCTAGGAAAAGAGGTCTTAGAATTGAGCTCTCAAGAGATTTTCACACAGCTGTCCCTCGAAAGTACTGAGATCTATGTTTGGATCATTCTGTGGAAAAATTATTTTATATTGTAGTGATAGGGTCTTCAGGAGGAAAAAATTACAAAGCTACCTGATAGTCTTTAAAAGGAATTGATGAGGTTTTCATCAATATCTCTAATAATAAGCATTCAAGCATTAGAATTTTGATTGGGAGGTTTGTTTTGGCATGAGGATTGTTTTTGAGTTAATTGAAGAAGATACTGGAGTAGTAACAGAACTGCAAAAGAATTAGTTCTCAGGTGCTTCCAGATTCCTGCTTGTGTGGACTTGTCCTGCCTCTGCTCACATCCTGTTCCCTGGTAGCTGGACAGGAGGCTCTTATTCTGAAAATGAATATGGCTGCTCTGTTAGACATCTGTTCAGAGATCTATCTGTGTCCTGGCTCTGCCTGAGAAAAAGGGGTCTTGTGTAGCCTTCGTTATCTCAAGACGGGGGAAAGAGAATTCTGTACTGGCTCTTTATAGCAAGAGCAAGTCTGTGTACTTGTTAAAGTACTATTTAGTGGATTTCAGACTGAAACCTAAGTGTCTAAGTGTCTATTATCTTTATGATACTGTCTTTAGCTTAATTAAAATGGTTTTACTGGGATGTTGTTTGGGGTTGTGTGGTAGGGCAAGGAATTTAAATTAAACAGAAATACAGAATGTCTCAAATCTACTTACCCACTCTTATCCCCACAGAAATGTAGTTGTTGCCAGTGAAGCAAGGGATGCAGTACCAGAACAGCTTTTCTGACAAACTGCTTTCATTTGAATTCCAGCTTCCATGGCTTTTTTTGTGTGCGTACTTGCTGAACACATTGTGTTTCAGACAGAGCCATTTTGCTAAAAAAGTTTTCAGATATCTTTTTGGCCAAGGGAACTTTTTCAATGTTAAACATGATCACTAATTCATAGTTTTTGAATATGATGCACAGAATATCAGATATTTCACTGTATGGATCCATTATTTGAATATTTTACATGTTTTTTGGGGGTTTTTTTGATAAAGCGCTTTAGTTCACAATTAAACTGAATTTTGAACTGCATGTAGAATTCTGCAGTGGGACAAAGAAGGAGGTAAATTGAAAACAAAGAAGCCTGTTTACAGGTTGTGATGACCCATTTAAGGCAGGCCCCTTGGACCATGACATGCGCAGGCATTATAGTTTGTCTTCAAGAAATTCCTTCCAGTGTTCCTGTTCAAACAATTGAAATGAAGTGGCACCAGACCAAGGACAGACAGTATGTGACTAAAGCACAGTGTAATGAGAAACAGACTTTTTGGATAAGCTGTAGCAGTTTGAATAGCTGATTCATAGATAACATGTTGAGTATCTGAGGCCTTCTAGGTCATGGTTGGTCTTCTGGCAGTGCGGGATATTCCCAGTAGTATTCTTCGGAAAAAAACCCTTGGATTAATACAGGATAGCCTTGCCAGTGGGAATACTGCGTATGTAGTTCCCAAATTCCAAAGGAAAAAAAGTCTTAAATGTTCATCTTAAACTTCCTCTACTGCTTTTTCCTAGCTGTGTGCTTTGTCTCCCTTTGGAGATTACCCTCTTGATACTTTCATCCCACCTGTTTGACAACACTGAATTTTAGCTGTCAAAAGCTTTTCTTGCAGGTCAATCCCAACACTTAAAGGGTTTGTGTGGGTTTGTTTTTTTTCCCTTTCATCCTCTGTAAAAATAGTACTTCTGTGTCCAAGGTGTGCGTGTTATTACTTTGATTTACAATATAGCAGACCCCTGGCTGTTTTTATGTATTGTATCCTGTGTCGCATTAGATAATAGGAGCTGAGCGGTCCCTTCATCTGCATTTCAATTACACTTTGTTTTCTCTTGTAGTTTAATGTATTTTAAAATTATTGAGGATTGAATTGCAAAGCCAATTAAGCTTCTGGATGCAGAGTATGCTTCGTCACACCAGTTTTCTTAGTTGTTCATCTTACCACTTGTCCAGTGTTAAAAATTTGAGTGTTTTCTCTCTCATGACTCAACTATACTCAATTTCCTTGCTCTGGGAAAGATAATATGCATATTTTTAAATTGACGTATTACTAAATTAAAATATTGGTCATTCATTTGGTACTGTCTGAAATATTTGTGACTTTGTGAGTAACTTTTTAGATGCAGATCATGTATGGTGTTAGCCAAGAAAGATGTACGCAGCGTGTTGGGGGAGTAAGTGTCTCTGATATATATGGTATTATTGTGAAAGTGTGTAGTATGCAAGTGATGCAAGAAACTGATTTCATAAGTCAACCTTTGGGTAAGCATGGAAGAATTATTAATACTTCCCTTTATGAGAACCCTGAGATGAAGATGGGCATTCTGTAGATCACAGGAAAATGACACCACTTATGCTTAAAAAATTTAAAAAGTGCTTCCCCAACGTGTTTTAGGGCTTTCATATTTGTGAAATGCTACTACTAATACTGGTATTTATGGAAGGTATTTGAGTCCTCATCTAGAACACCAATTTTGGTCACCTCGTAAGACTCATTGTTTCTGGATCTTTTTAGTCTTTCCCTACAGGAGATCCTTTTTTCATTTCTTTGATCTTGCAAGAACATGCAGAACACCTGGCAATTATTTGAGGTTTTTTTGATGGATCCCTGAAGGATCTCTCGATGAGAGATCTGTCTCTGAATGAGAGATGTCTGGCATGGAGTTCTCTAGTGAGTATTGCAAGGATTTTCTCTTGGCTGCCAGTACTTGGCCTACACTTCGTATGTCATCCTGTCATAACTGATAGTAATCCACAGTTTTGTAAATTAAATCATCCACTTTTTTGGGATGTGTTTGCAGGAGAAGAAGGGAAGCTGGGAAGAGTAACTCCCGTAGTGTAATCAGGCTGCAAACACGATGTGTATACCAATGCTGAAGCCAATGTGTACTGTAGGCTGATGTGAGTGTATTTTCCAACTGGAGGAGCATGGGGGGCAGGGAATGCTGATTTGATACTTGTCTCTAGGCTTTACGCTGAGATATTTGCAAGGGAGCTACTCAGAGGCACAAGAGCATTCCTAGTTCTTCTGTACCCTTATACTGTGCTCATTATTAGTGAATCGTTGCAGTCATCTTGACACTTCTGTGTGTTTTCCCACCAGCTTATTGATGCAGCTTTTTGACATGCTGAAAAGTGGCTATAGCTGACTTTTCCTGTTTGCCGTTAGCTTTGTGAAGAATATGAGATGAAGAATTGTAATATGTGTTTGATTTTCTAAACTGATTTGCGTTTATCAGTATTGGTTAAGGGTTTACCCTAATGTTCTAGACATGCAGCTACTCATAAAAGGACTCTGACTCATACAGAAATACATGAAAGAAAAAGCTATGATTACACTTTTAATGCATTGAATTAATAAATCTGTGAGGTAACCAGAATGGATTGTGGAGAAGGCTTTTTTTTCCTGAAGTATTGTCACCCCTGAGTGGAGAACTGGGTTTTCATAGTAAAATAAAACTGAGGTGATTGGATGTACCTTCCCTCTCACTGACGAAACCATCAATTCAGTGCAAAATGAGAACTGACGCGCGCCTCAAAACTTTTAATGAGGCATCTGAGCCAAGTGACAAGATGGTCCAGCTGGTTAATAGCTCATCAAGAATTCAGCTCAGCCAACACTTCAATTCTCTAATAAGCTGTATGTAATAAACATAAGCCTTATTGAGAACTGCTATCAGAAAGCAAACTTAGCCATTTGTCTTCCATGGATCAAATAACAATTTTAAAGTGAAAATAAATAGATGAGCTCTCTGTTCTTTTACTGATTATTTTTGTGTAGCCCAGCATTTTGATTGCTGTCCCTTAATGTTCAGCCTCTCAGGATAGATATATTGAGTAAGACTTTCAGCCATCTTTTTATTTCCCCCATGACTTCTACGTAAGGAAACACAAATGCTGCCTAGAGCAACCCTAGAATAGAAATGACTGAAGCCTAAACAGTTGCTTGCCATTCTTAGTCCAGATTCCTGAGGACCTGGAAGATTCCAGAGGAGGTCATGTCTAAGCTTTAGGTTTCATATCTACTGTTTAAAATTATTTACTTGCTAGTTTTGTGGAGAGCAAAGGAAAATATGTAATTGATTTGTTAAAGTATGAGTGTGGTATTTAATTTATTCTGATTAGCCGATGTGATTAGTCTTAGTCATTGTTTTCTTTGGAAGTGACATTTGGTTCGGGTTTTCAGTTCAGACTACTTGCTTTGCCTATGAATGTTGCTGCTGATGTGAGAGAGTGGGGAGAGGAGTAATACAGATGTGTATTAATGTGTATATTCACACATAACACAGCTCTGGAAAGCAAGAATCCGATAGAGACTTAATTTGTACAGATTATTAATGCTTCTTAACATTTTGGTGGTAACCTAAAGCTCTACACTGGCTGAATTTTTTGGAAGCCTGCAGGCCAGCCATACTTCTCTCTCCCTTTTGGAGTTGTACAGGTTGTATTCTGGCATTACCTTTATCAGAGGGAGTGGCTGCTCCAGTCCCTAAGCCGTGTGCCTGCACCTGTGTGTCTGTCTCTGGTGAGCACTGGCCATGAGCCTTCCGTCTAATACTGCAGATGGTATCCAAGTGCAGTGTCCTGGCAGCGTGGTCACCTTTGGCATTGCTGAAAATAAAAATTCCCCCACTGCTACTGTAACAAAAGATACACTTTGTTATCGGGACCCGTACTTTTAAGACTCTTCTGACCTTATATAAAGAAGAAGCATTCCCATCTGCTGTTACAGTGTTTTTCTGCTGTTGTGTTCGTGATGGAGATTGTATTTGCAGTGATGCCAGAACTTGGTGCAAGCAAGCAGAGACTTCTGTTCTGGTATCTTTTCTGTTACCAGGAGACTCTCACTGAGGATGTCTCTTCAAGCGTAGGTTAAAAGTCTATGACATGACTGCCACCAGGTGTCTTGGATGCTGCTACTGCTACTGTTGGCACAGGTGCTACTGCAAATGTAAAAGCAGGAAAGTGAGCACATCAGAGGAATAGAATTCTTGGTGCTGTTCTGCCCCCTTGCCCTGTGGTGGTGAGTCACAGCTTCATCAAAACTGAGACAATCACAGGATAAAATGAGGAGTGGTGCTGGAATCTTTTGGTCACACACGTGGGCTGTAGTTTGCGGATACTTCCCCTTCAGTGTTAAGACAAAGATGTATTTCTTATTTGCTGAAGCTTACTCAAGTGAAAGTTCTTTCAGGATATGTATAATTGACTTACTCAGACTAAATGGTGACTGATGAAGACTTCTGTCCTGCTTTTGTTTGATCATTCAGAGTTTCAGTTCCCTCCTTTCCTTCCTCCTACCATCAGTTATCTGTCAGGTTATATATAATTTGTTTCTTTATTTCTAACATTTGAACAGCATAAGTAAAGTTGTGCACATTTGCTATATCACTTAACTGCACAGTCCTAAGAGAAAGGACAAGAAGCACTTGTAATTTTTGTGTTTTTAACAAATTAACTTCATCTTCCAATGAATTTTCTGTTTAGTTACTATTGTAGTGCATTGAAATGCCAGAAATGAAAACACAGAAGAGAATTGTCAAATCAATTACCCATTTTCCTTTGCCCTCCATATAACCAGTGGTGAAAAATTTCGAAGGCAGGTGCTTTTCACCAGGAAACTGACAAGTAATGGGAATAATCTCCCAGTGTTTCACTTAGATTGACTACTTGTGTACTTTCCTGAAACTTAAAGCATTTTTAATACCTTGTGTAAGAGGAAACCTACAGCAGATATTTACCCTTAATCAGGAATCTTAAAATGTGTAACTGTTTCAAGCCTATTCTTTTCTATTGTCTTAGATATGTATTTTATACTTCAGTGTTATCTTTCTTAAGGTTATTTGCATACTCCATGAAGATTGTCTGTAGCTTATATAAAGTAGATTCATTATGGAGACTTGCCAAGGAGCAATGTGAAATCATACTTTCAATGAGTAAGCATTAACTTGCCCTTGCACTGTGTTTTGCTACCTGTCAGAAGCTTTGTCTTCCATCTTTGAAGTAAGGTGAGGAGGAAAGTGACTGAAATGTTCTGGGCCTCTCACTAAGAGAAAAACATTGAGGTGCTGGAGCATGTCAAATGAAGAGCAACAAAGCTGGCAGTGGGTCCAGAGCACAAGCCTTAGGAGGAGTGGCTGAGGGAGCTGGTGTTTTTTAGCCTGGATATGTACTTTTGGAACAGCAGCTGTTCAGCTCTATTTAATCAGGTTTTTGTGTTCAGTGGTTTGTAGAAAGTAGAGTGGTGGAAGGATCTGTGCAGATCTTTGATCAATTTTTGTGTCTGTTGCTGTACAGGGATGCATTTTGAACAGTCTCTTTCCCTTCCCTTTTATCTCTCTACCTAGAGTTTAATGCTGCAAAGTATTAAGTGGTTTATGTGTTGACACAGAAAAGTAGATGCAGTTCTTGTGCACTGAGACTTCCATTTCTAGGCACCAACTGTGTAATGCTGGATGATTTTTAAGCTCAGTGGACTCTTTGTTGATATTTTGTTAATCTAGCTTAGTGGTTACTGTGCTCTTTTTTCCTCTTAACTGCTAGATTTTTTCAGGATGAGAACACTGCAGCCCACAAAGCCTCAGTTCCATTAACAGTGCTGAATATCAGAGCACAGTCTTGCTAGCTTCTCCTCTGATGACCCCTCATTAACCTTGCTTAAAGGCTTGCAAAGCCTTTCTCATATGCTGCAGAAATGCACACAGAAGAACATTTGTCTGTTCTGTATGCTACTTCTTCCTCCAAATAATAGGCTGGGAGCTGCAGTGTCTTCACTCAAATTTTCAGACATTTGGAACGCTTGATAAAATGCTGCTCAGTGTAACCTCAGCACAGACAGATAATTTACCTTGGTTGTGATTCAGACTATCTATAATTCAACAGCACTTTGAAGTCTCTCATGGCTGTACATTTACAGATCACATCACTTGAAGACAGCTCGTTTCTAGTAATTTTTCTAGTGCGTGTCTACATGAAAACTACATACTGTTGCTGTAGTCTAGTTAGCCCCCCTGCAAAACAACAACCCACTAACTGTCCGTGCAGTATAGCAGTGTAGAATTTCTGGATCTAGTGTTAGGATATGCAGAAAGCTAGTAAAACCTGTCTGTAGTATATGAAGTGTCCAGTTTCCTGTTTCCTCTTTACTGCTTATCTTCCTAATATTGTGGAGAATGGAATAGCTCTAAATTGTGTAGCAACTCATCCACTGTTTTTTTTTTTTCAAACAAAACCCAAACAGTTTAAAGTTAACCTGTATCGCTTATGAGTCTACTTGTATGTAGATGGAGATCAGGAGATCATGGCAAGTTTTCTGAGTCTGGTTGTTCTGCTGTGCATGAAGGTTCCCTGGTACTTAAGTGATGTAAATTGTACTTGGTGCTAGGAAAGTGAAAATCACCTTGGAGGATGTATAGCAGGAGCTGGCAGATGTAGTTCCTTCCATGGAGAGTATTTCCCTCGGTAGCCACTTGCTTGGTATCCTGTAGTATGTGCTTGAGGGTGAAGTGCACTGTGCCACTTCTGCAAAACTGTGTCCGTTTAGTGCCAGCTGAATTGTCCTAGGCTTGAGCTCAGGCCTTTCGGTGTCAGTCAGTAGACACGGTGGGACCCTTGCTTGTGCTTGGGCTGGCTGAAGAGCAGACCCAAACGATCCGAGCAGAGTGCGGTGCCTTGCTGAGGAGGCTCCCCTGCTGCCTCCGGTATCCGGGCTGGGCTCTGCGACCGCTCTGGGGAGTGGGATGTGTTCTGCAGATGTGTGATTTCTTGTCATGACGTTAACAGCACAGAACTCGGAAGGACTGTGGACAGATAGAAAGGAAAACAGATGAGAAATTACTCAGTAGGCTCAGTGACTATGTGAGTATCCTAGTTGAAATTTAAGATTAATTTAGGTGCCAGAAATATATTTTCTTTCCTCATTAAGGATGCTGAGTAGATAGGAAGTATTGGCTGAAACAAGTCACTGGAGGAATATAGGCATTTTTTGCTGATGAGCTTTGTTTTTTGTGGCTTGGTACAATAGCTGATCTTGGGGGGGAAGGGAGTTGCTTTGTTTTGGGTTGGTTTGTTTTTCATTTGTATAAGGCATGTAGGTGCAGGAGTAGAAAGAGGGTAGTAACAATGCTGTGTGTAATTCCTGCTCCTGTACATTAAAGAAATTAGTGGAAGAGTAAACCTGTGCCTGGTTTATCATGAATGCCCAAGATCCCTGTTCTACATTGAAAAAAAACAGAGAAAATGACTTAGGAGGCATCTGTAAACACCTCTGATAGCTTTTTCTCTTTCCAAAACAAATCAGATGGGAAGGACCTGGATAAATGGAAACAGCCAAGAAAAAGCTTATTGAATCACTCTGAGCTGAACAATCGTTTCATTTGCTGCTTGTCTCCTTTCAGGCCCCTGGCACTGCAGAACCGCGAGTCACGTGCTGGGGAGCCTTGCTGTTTGTCCTGGCTTGTCAAAACAGTTTAATGTAGGTGGAAAGGAATGAATGAAATGAACGGAGTAGGCTTGATGCATCTGTTTCAGTTTGTTCAAAGGGCAGCCCAGTGATTGGGATGTGACACTTAGGTCCTCCAGGGAAGCTATCAGTTTAGGAAGAACAATGCTGTCCATTTTCTAAGATAGTTGAATCCATTTTAGGAAGCAAGCTCTCCTATGGTTTCACAGCTTTGTATATTTTTAAAAATATTTGGGCTATATCTGCTCAGCATGTGCTAACTGAGCTACTACAAGAATGTGATTTGCTGACTTCTGGATTTAGGACTTTGTCTTGCCTGCCTAAGATTGCTTCATTATGGTAAAAAAAGACCAGGAGAGGAGAGGGTGTGTCCATTTTTAAGTTTTATCAGTGGGAATTCCAAAATGATTTGGTCTTTGAAGGATAAGATATCAAGCTGTATATTACTAACTGTTCTTAAAGTGGTGGCTTCTTTATAAAATTGTTCAGGTTTCCTAGGCTTGTGGAAAACTACTTGTGTGTCTTTCTACTTTGTTTAGTTTCTGGATTTTTGATTTAAAAATAAAATTTAAAAAAATCAACAAAACCATTAAAATTGTCTAACTAATCTTGTACTTGATGAAACTGGAATGTTAATCTGTGAAATCTGTATTTTTGCTTTCAAATGAAAACAGCAAATACATGTGGAAATGATCCATCTATGTACCTATTTAGACTGTGAGTTATAGGAAAAAGGCTGCAGGGGATAAATCTTCTTATCTGATTCACACTTAGGATAATTTAATCAAAAGGAAGGGTATATTTTGAGTGATAGGCTACAGACTTCATTACATCTTTATAAGTGGAGATAGAGCTGAGGGTCTTGGCATTTCTGCAGACTCCCGCTCAGAGGCCACAGTGGATTCTGGGTACTGCCCCCAGTAGCTGCCTTGTTGGGAAGACACATCTGGGCTTTTGAGTTTTTTGGAGTATGCAGTTACAACTGAGGCTGGTGAACTGTTCTCTTCCTGAAGTCTTGCAAAACACTCTTTTAAATTCCCACTAAGTGATGATGGCTTCTGTCTCTCTGCTACAGCTATGCTGTACAGCCACTTGGTGGATTCCATGTGATGCCAAAATACTCTCATTTCCCTGCTTTTCCTGAACTATTTATACCTAACATGGCTGGTAACATCAGATCTTAGTCTCCCAAATTACATGCTGCAGCTGCTTAAGTTGCATTTTTGTACAAGAACAAGCATGAGGTGAAGTTGTCACTTTTGCCCATACTGACAGCTCAAAGGATGCCAAAATGTATTTGGGATGGGCTCTATTCTATACTGTCTCTATGCAGCCTGGGAGATCTTGCTGTCTAATATTTTTAATTACTCAGGTTTTGAAAGTGGAAGTGTCATTTTAAATTGTATGTTGGCCTGCAGGCCAACTATTTGCGAGTTGCATTAGAATGTAATTTGTACAGCTATAACCAGTCACTGTTATACAGGTTTTGTTGGTATAATTGTACATGAGATCCAGTATTTTCCTGAATGTTAGCTTTGTGGGTTCTTTTAAAGTATATTGACAGTCTTCTGTAACCTAGCATTAGTATTCCTTTAGGAGAAGAATGTAAAAACCTGTTACGGGTGAGGGTGTGGGTTGTGTGTCCAAGGAAATGAGGGTAGTAAAAGGTAGTATGCATTGCTGGGCTTAGGAGACAAGTGGCCTCTCTGTCTTTTTCTTCCAGCTCTGTTTAATGTTCCCTTTTGCTGTTGCAGTTATGTGCTGAAGGGTGCAGAGTTTCCTTGGTTGCAAAAACATAGCTGTGTTCCTGGGTGAAAGTTTTTGGCCTGTGTTTTGTCCAAACTTGTCCCAGATCACTGGGGCACTGTGACTTTCAAAGCAGCATTGTTTTACTTAGTCTATTGCACCGTCTTGGTGGATTTTTAATGCCGGCACTGAAGTGTTGAGTGTCTGTGCTGAACGTCACAGCTGTGTTTGCAGGAACACATCCATGGTGCTGTCATGGATGTGACCAGAGAGGGAAATGAGTCCAAGTGTGGGTGCCTCTTAGGAGTCTGTTCACTGATTAGAGTGATTAGCGCTTGTTAGTTTCTATTTGGGGCCAGTAGTACAGAAACAGGGAAAACTGAATAAAGCCCTTAAGGGACATTAGGTTTTGTGTATTAAAATGAGAATGAAATGAAATACACTTGACTCGATGTTAAGTGTAGGTCTAAAACTGGTTAATAGTGTTTGTGGTAGATAACTTGTTAGTATGCACAAAATAAAGGAGATGTAATCCGAATGTGTATCTAAAATCTTGGGTTTGGACAAAAATGGATGCAGGTGTTCATATTGACTATTTAAAAGTGGTAGAAAAGTAATTATTGCAGCCTTTTTCGTATAATGACCATATATAATAGCTGAATTTACAGCTAAATACAGTGGTTTTAAAAAGTGAGTTATATGGTTCGAGTGCAGAGGCTGAGAAAACTGCTTTATTTTCCTGTAAGAAGGATGATACTGTGATTGAGTTATTTGAAGCACCGTCGCTCAGAAGCGTGTGTGTATGGTCAGCTGTACCGCTTGAGCTCACTGCTCTTCTGTCTCACAGCAGTTTGAAGCAGTTAAGATTGAGGTTTGGAACAGAACTTGTGCTGCCTTGTTCATTATAATGAAAGGAAGGCTATTAGATGGGTAAGACAGCTCAAATGGGAGTACTAATTACATATTAAAAGCCCTGCAACACCTAAGCAGACATGAATGCTTAGTTGTTGGTGGAGTGTTTCTGCAAATGTTATATCAAAACTTGTGCAAGTATGCTTATGAGAGAATGGGAAGAGGTGGTAGTGCTGATTTCTGCAGAGTGAAGTAGTTTTAGGATTGAATGCTTTTGATGTCTGTAGATTAAATTAGTCATACTCAAGGATTTTGCATTTTCCTAGGAATTGTAAAAGTGAGTGACATTCACAGACACCAGTAGGAAACTGATCCCTAAGGTGATTTCAAACCTGTTTTCAGACTTTCACCCGGGGAAATCGTACACTTCTGACAGTTGGAGCTTCATCTGAAAAAGAAGTTTGTCCATGTCTGATGATACTGTTTGAACCTTTTAGAAAAAGTTGATGATCTAAGCGAATGTGGGATGGTTTAGATATTGCATGGCTGAATTGTATTGAGAAAACACATGACCTGTAAACAAAGGAAGAGGAATTACTGTCTGAAGGACAATGGGAGTATAAGTAAATCCTGCATGTTTTTACTGCCTCCTTTTAATGGAAAAGACAATGTGAAATCAAGTGACTTAAAATTATTACTCAGGTCTGACAAATAGGTCTTTGGTTATTGCTAAATAACTGTTAGAAATGATAATTCTGAAATTCTTGGCTTTAAGTATATCCTGAAGTATTTTATGTTTTTTAAATGTGAACTGCATATGGACCCAATTTGTGTCAGTCAGTCTGGCAGGCATCAGCAGTGCATTGGTAATGCATTGGTAAGCTGAGAACACTGCATGGCACAAGGAGCCTGTCTTCTCTTTGAGATGTGCTGCTTGTTCTGGTAATAGCTGCTCGGAGTCTTGGTGATACATGATAGCCAGCTGTTGGTAGGTAATACAACAGTCTTGTCCGGGAATGCTTTTTTGTGTTCTGTCTCTGGCCAAAAGGTTGCTTTCTGTCTCTGGTGGCAGGTATGTTTTTGTTTTTGTTGATGTAAGATTTCAGGAAACTTGCTCAATCATGAGGTTCTGCTTTTAATCAAAGATAATCCAATTCATTCACTTGATGGTCTACAGCTACAAGAACATAACGTGTGTTAACAGAGGTCTGATGCTTAACCCCCTCTATGGGTGGCTAATCCCAGCTGTTACCAGTGGTCTGGATAGACATCCTGGAATAGTGAAAGGTTGTTATGTACAGATGAGAGGGAGATGCTTTAAATGATCTGATTTCATTCTCAAACACTGAAGTGTTCAAGACATTACATCCCCTTTCCACCCCAAGTCAGGCAACAGCTAAATTTATTAAGAGCAAAGAGGAGGAAGCAGAAAGAGGAGTTAATCTACAGACTTGCAGTTCTTAACCCTGAGAGCAGTAGAATTATAAAGAACAACCTATTACAAAAAGACTGTAATAGAATGTAAGAACATAAAAAAGACTGTAATATTCAAAACAGAATATTTAAAGGTAATTGCAAGCCAAATGGCATTTAAATAAGACACCTGATTCTTGTGTGCACCTAACTGTTTTCAAGTTGCTGCCTCTCAGTAAGAAAATAAAGCAAAACTTTCTGATGTACCTTTTCTTTTTCGTTAGGATCGGAAGCTGTCCAAGTCGGAGCGACAAAGATTTAAAGAGGAAGCTGGGATGCTGAAAGGGCTTCAGCATCCCAATATTGTCAGGTTCTATGATTCCTGGGAGTCTACAGTCAAAGGAAAAAAGTGTATTGTTCTTGTGACAGAACTCATGACATCTGGAACATTAAAAACGTAAGTAAATTAAGACACGTCAAAGCATTTCGGTTTCATTAGCGCAACATCAGAGCACTAGAAATAGATGATATTTAGAAGAGATGAGAACAGAGCCCTTTTGCTGCGGGATAACCTACTGTAGGAACATCCTTGTTTAAGAGGAGCATTACTAGCGTTGCAGGGTGTGGTAGAACATCTTTTAAGTTAGCAAGCTTGTCAGTTCTTACTTGTGATGTCCTAGTAAGCACGTGCAGAAGACTTTTGGTTTTAAAAAGCTCAGGAAGGCAATACTCAGTTTTTACTTTTCAGAATTTCTTTTTCTTTTTCTCCAGCTGCTTTCCATTTAGGATGAGCTACTTTTTAAAGTTCAAAGCACAAATTAATGCCCCGCTTTTGGGAGGTTTTGGGTGTTACCACAATACAAATAACATGTAAAAAGAAAAAAAATTCGCCACCTATTGGTTTATCTGAAGCTTGCTGAAGTAGTACCTACCAAAGATCCGAAAGCACGCAGCTCCCGCAGCTCAGACCCGTGAGGCAGCCGAGTGCACCTCGGGCTGTGTTGCAGGCCGAGCTGCGAGCGGAGCTCAGGGACCGCGGCTGCTGCGAGGGCCTCCAGCGGTGCGCGGGGCTGGCGGGGGCTCCCCTGCGCTCCCGCCCCGGCGGGCGCTGCCAGCCGCCGTCCTCTGCCGGGAGTAAAGCTGCCAGCTTTGCAGTAAAGGGGCTCTGCTTGCCCGCTGTGTTCGCTGCCCGTTTCTCTCTCGGAGAGGCATTCACATCCTACATGTGTGAGCAGGCTGTGGGAGCTGGAAACAGTTTGCTGTCTCTTTGGTTGAAATAGCCTGTGCATGTGTTGTGTTTTTTACCGTGCTTATTGGTAGTCACAAACGGGCGTTCTCAAGAAGAAAAATGGCTCTTTGGGAGTCTGGACTGCGATTACAGGGAAGTGTTTTGTCTCTTGAAATAGTACTGGACCGCTAAGGATACTGCGACATTCTTCAGCTGTATGTTCAGTGGAGACATTTCTCAGGTTGTTTAAGGTATTTCAGGTAAAATAATAGCTCTGCTGCTTCATGTGCTGTTTTCAGACAAGTAATAAGTTAAAGGTTTTGCAGCTCTGTACAGATGCCTTTAAATAAAGTTTACCTAATCTTCTGCTAAATGTGTAGTACTAGATTTATTTTTTTCTCTCTTTTTTACTCCTTTATTCCTCTCACAGATTTTAATATTTAGGTTGGCTTATGTGGTGTCATAAGCAAGATGATGAAGTAATAATAGACAATTATAAAGTAGGGTGTTGGTAGGAAGAAATACCTCAGATTTTCTGTCTCTGGGATTATTTTGTACCTTGAAATATGAAAGTCTTTTTATTTAATCCAGAAAGAAGTAATAAGCTCTTTAATTGAAGATCTTTTAAACTGTAGAGTTCTGGATGGGGTTTTTCACCATTCTCGTATAGCTTGTGTTATAATTGTGATTTAGTTTATTCTAGTCCACTTCACTTGAGACTTGCCAGGTAAACTGTATGGGAGATTTCAGGTGTGCATTAAGTATTTCATGTGCTTGTGGCGTGTTCCTAGATTTGCAGTGTACACTTGTGTTTGCGTATATTTGACTATTACTTCCATATCTTTTTTTCAGTATGTTTACCTTACCTGCGTTTAATAAAAGTGATGCCTTTCTTGTTTTGGTACTTGGGACGTTGACATTGTTGTCACTTGATGTAAAAAAGTGAACAGAAGACAAGTGTGATGATATCTTAAAGGAAATCTTCTCTCATTTTTTTTTTGGTATTTGTATACATTTAGATATACATACCCAGAAACAGTGTTAAAATTTTGTGAAGTCATTCTTTTCAAATCCTGTCTGGGCAATTTTCTAATTTTGTAGGAGGAAAAGTTCCCAAACTTCTCTACATCAATAGGAAAACTTTACAACTGACTTTTTGTGAAGAATAAGACTCCTTTCTAATATGGAATGCTATCGTGGAATTAAAATACTGGAGAAAAATGGAGTTGTATATTTTAAATTTTAAGTATACTATTAATGTAGACAACAGTGTTTAATCTGACATAGGTCTCAGCCACTGGTTTTGTCTAAAACCTAGATAAAGGATGTGTTTAGTGTGTGTTCCTGATCCACTTTAAATGAACGTGTCAGCTGTCTGGTGGGGCACATCCCTTCGTAACTGCCTCTGCTAATTCAGTAGGGATTCCTATAACTCCTTGAGCTCTGTGTAGCTGTAGTTACAGAAACTTAGACTGGAAACCTCCTGAGGTCTCTTCAAGCCCAAGTTATCCTATGGTAGTGGGAAAAGTGAAAACATACTGGCAAGTAGGCTTGTCTATTTGTATGTATTTATATGTGCTTCCATTTTAAATTGCTTTCTGCATTAAGTGACATGTGACTTAATTCAGGACAGTGTTATGGAAGAATGACAGCCACGCTGCAGGATGCTGGGCGATGGTTGGACCCAGGTTCTTTAACAGTGAGAAGCTGGCAGTGGACTAGCATATTTGTAACCAAGAATGTAATTAGGGATTCCAGATGCTGAACTGAAGTGCCCCTACCATGTGATCTTTGGAACAGGCTCAAGAGAGATGAATGAGGGTTGTGTCAATAGCAAGAATTCAAGTGGTAGCTGATGTGATTCAGAACCTCCTTCAGTTTGTCTCCTTCCTTGGCGTGGCTTTTCCCCCGCCTTTCTTTACATTCTGAGACTCGATTTCCTCTGGAACTGTGTCTCAGTTGCTTGTACAGATTTGATTTCACAGCAGGATCATTGCTAGCGACTTGATTTTCCAGATATTGTTTTGAATTGGAGAAATTAAAGTAAAAGGGATGAATACACTGCATTTCTGTGTTGGAACTGGTTGAAGTGATTTCGTCAGGACTGTATCTCCTAAGTGGACCTGCAGAAGAGACTGACCACTACCATGGAATAATTGAACACAACTTGCTTTGAGTTTAAGATTGTAGTTGCTAGACTCCATGCTGGTCACAGAGTTTACTACCAATCTTCCTGTAGTGTGAAGCTGGTCTTTATCTGAGACTCTGACTGAGTAACACTGCCCGAACAAGAATAAAGTCCTTGCTCTACAGAGCATGCTAGGTCCTTTCTCTACATCTATTCCAGCCCATACTTTTTCAGAAGGAGCAAAACAACACTTTACACATTGTGTTACCCAAAGAGAGGTTGAGAGAAAACCCTGCTGGAAAGAACTCGGAAACTGTCAGAGGTGATTCCCCTTGTGGCATCTCTAATCTGCTGAAGTTAAGTAATAGAATAAGATCTTAGTCTTAGCTCATGCACATTGAAAAATATTTTTGGTATGAAATTTGACTCTTCTGACGTGGGATTTCAAGGCTTGGCAAAGATAGTACAGTTAAGGTCGGGTTGCATTCTACCTGCAAAGGGATACAGACTTATGTATGAACTCTTCCACCTCAATTGTTTGACAGAGCCTTTTTAAAGATTTCTCTGCCCTGTCTGTATCTGTGCATAGTTTTGAAGTAATGAGTAGTACCAGTTGGATTCAGGTGATCAAACCCTGTCCTGCACCAGGGAGGGGATCTCTAAGAATTTCCAATTTGCTTGACAACGCCACAGGTAAATTTGAAGCAGATTTAAAATGTAATGTGGAAACCTTGAACAGAGTCCTTGGACTACTCTTGAAAATGAGGGAATAATGACTTCAGAGCTCTTGCAGTTTTCCACAGCTCTGTATTTTGTTGGTTATTAACATTTAGGATCTAGTGACACACCTCCCCACCCAGTTATAATTAATCAAGGTAAAGGTTGTAAGTGTTTAAGAAGTTAAATAGATAAAAATTTTTAATTCACAAACCTTGAATTATTTGTCATTGAAGTGGTGCCTTGAAATTTAGCAATCCAACTGTCTAATTACTATGGAATGATTTTGTATAGAGAGGAGTTATCAGCTATGTATACCAAGCTTTTCACGTTTATCTTTCATCATTATAGTCCCCTGGCTAGAAGAAAAGGGGGTAGGTTTTGTAAAGGGCAATCATCTTTAGCTCTGAAGTCTTGAAACGCCCAGGTAGATTTTAAAATAGAAGGTGAAGTTTGAATTTATATATGTCTTTAATTACTGTTTCTTTGCTTCCAAACAGCAAATGGTATAGTTTAACCTACTGTTTGTCAGCAGAATCTGTTTAACCTAGTGTTACTTTTTTCATTAGGTATTTGAAAAGATTTAAAGTGATGAAAATTAAAGTACTACGAAGCTGGTGCCGTCAGATACTGAAAGGCTTACAATTTCTACACACACGCACTCCTCCCATCATTCATAGAGACTTAAAATGTGACAACATCTTCATTACTGGCCCCACTGGATCAGTCAAGATCGGAGACCTTGGTCTGGCAACCCTGAAACGAGCTTCTTTTGCCAAAAGTGTGATAGGTAAGCCTGTCCTGTTTTGGAGGCTGCTGAGCCAGTCTACCTCTTTGGAGACTTGAGTGTTTTAAGAACTTTCCTAAAAAACATGCTTCCAAAGGTACACGGTCAAAGCCTGAAAATAGACAAGAGACAAAGGCTTTGTCTCTTGGTTGCTGAGGTCATTCTGTGTTCCTAATGCAATGACATGTTGAAATTTTGGTTGTGCCTTTGATATTTGCGTATTAACTATTTCATAAGATAGAGTTCTTGTCCTGCCCAACAATCTAATGCAACATTGTTGATAAAACCACTCTTGACTACACATAAATGTTACCTTTGATACGGTGCTGCTTCAAGAAATGTACAAATGCATTTTGGTGACCAAACAACATTTTGATATTTAGTGTAGCATTAGTTCATACAGCCAAATTTTTTTTATTGTCACCAGGGGTTAATATTGAATCTCTTGCAGCTTGTGAGTAATCAGAAACTGAGGTATACCAAAGAAAGTCAATATTTTATATATATATATATATCTTTAAATAATAACACAGACTGTGGTATAGTGCCTTATTTAGGGAGTCTATAGAATGTGAATTTGTGTAAGTTAGGAGGGTGCACTGGGAAATATTACTTTATTCTGGCTATGTCCCTGTGTATCCATTCATAACCTTTTTCAGAAATTGGTTTGAGGGAGCTAGTGTAATCTTTCTTGTGGATTCTTGAAAGAATTGGTTTTATCAGCTTTGTTTTTATAGTTGGGTGGATAGGCTGCAGGGAATGAAGTTTCTTTCGCTCTCAGTATTTAGAGCTTGCTAAAATTCAGCATTACTCAACAGTCCTATGCCAGATTCCTAGCTGGGATCAATGGTGTATACCTGTAAATTTTCTTGCAAGCTGTCGCTGAAATATTTCCTGCTTCTTAACCAGGTCAAAGTGTTAATAGGGAAGAAAAGAATGGTGTAAAAAACCGTAATTTCTTAAGCATATTTGTCATATCTTCAAATTCATGACTGGAAAATTACCATCTGTTACATAGTTATCTGTTAATGATTAGCCTTTGGATAAATGACTGCAATTACGTTATTTTTGGTTTAGTGTGGTGAAAACAAGCAATGGGCTGTAGAATGATCTGTAAATTGTCTGGAATCTGGTCTCTGCAGGAAATAGTTCTGTGCTTAAATTTACAAAAAGCAAACTTGCATCTCTGGCTTAAAATAAATCTGATCATACAGTGCAGTCCCTTTGTTTACAGAGGGGATCTGTGATGCTTCACTGGGCAATAATTTTCTGCACACTATTTAAATGGGACTTGTTGAATCTCACGCTCTATGCCTGTAACTCAATCTCTCTGTATTTCTGAGTATTTTTGACTGTAGGATGTCCCTCACTAATGCCTGTATCTGCAGTAGGCCTATAAATATACTGCAGGTGGGAAGGTAAGTATATGAAGAAAAGGGCTCTGGTGAGTGGCCTTTGCAGAAAATTACCTTTTATCCTCTTTTCACGGAGATTTATATTTGTAACAACAGAGCTTTTCATTGCAAGGCCTTACCCGAACCATTCTACTTCAGCAAGTAGATGGAGAGCACCAGGTCAGAGACTAGCTGTGGGCTCTTACCAGTACTACTTCTTTTGCAGCAGAGGGCAGTCGGGTAATTTATGAAACAAGGTTTAATGTGCCTCTTTTCTTACAGGGAGAAAAGGTAAGTGCCTTAACTCTCCTTAGTATTTGGTTTGCAGCCTATGGCTAGTCTACAGTTTTTCCCCCTTCTTATCCCCTCCCCTCCCGTTTGATTTCAGGCTAATCCAGTCTGCTCTGATATTTGTATCAACTAACATACCTAAACCAGGAATTGCATCAGATCTTACATGCCATTGTTATTCCATAAAGGCCTTGCAATGGAAGACTCACAAAGTGCATTGGTGCAACAGAGTCACTAAGGGTTTCCTCCCTCTTCTTTTTGCCTCCACTTTCTCTTGTCTCACAGGTCTGCCCAGCCGCTTCCCCCTGCGGTGAGTAACGCCAGCAGCCTCTGCTCGCTTTGAGACATTTAGAGTCTGAATCGTTCTTTTAATTTAAGGTACCCCAGAGTTCATGGCCCCCGAGATGTATGAGGAGAAATATGATGAATCCGTTGATGTATATGCTTTTGGGATGTGTATGCTAGAGATGGCCACGTCTGAATATCCTTATTCCGAGTGCCAAAATGCCGCGCAGATCTACCGTCGAGTGACCAGTGTAAGTCCCTCCTCACTACCGAGTCTAAAGCTACTACTGTTAGCAGCAAAGGAGTACAGCTGGGTAGCACCAGTGCTGTGCAAGTGTGCGTGGGAAAAAAAAGCTGAGAAGAGGTTATTTTGGGATGATGCAAACTCACGGAACACCTGTCAGAAGCTTGTAAAATATGTGAATGGAAATAAAATTTTGCATGTGTTCATACTCTTCTTTCAGTATATAAGTAGGTATTACATAGGGTTTAAAAAAATATGAAGAAACCAACCCTCCAAACCAAACAGCAAAACACACTAGAATAATAACAGATTATTTTCCAAGCCACTTGGGGGATGGTGGAAGTAGCTTCATCTTGAAGATGAGCTGGTAACCTTCTTCTCTGCAATAAAGCTGGATCACAGATTCAAGCACTTGGCTTAGCTGCCTGCCAGTTACCTAGAGTAATTTTAGTAGTTTATTGAATTCTGAGTGACCCTTAGCTACTGTGTGTTGGGGGCACTTATAATGATGAAGTGGAAACACTTGATAAATAGCGGGAAGCTATTCCATCCTGGTAAGTACTGGGCAGGTGTAGTGGTGGAGGTAGGGGCATTGTGGGAGAACACAAATAAGGCTGAGAAGGCAATCAAGAGATTAGAGATGGCCCATCTGACCAGACTGAGGGGAAGATGCAGACCCTGAGTGGATGAAGCAGAACTGTAGTGCTAGAAATGTGCAGTATGGTGTGGCTAGATTTAATCTGTGGTATCTGAGGCAGTGTTGTCAAGACTGTACCGGTGCAGTGAAACAAACGTGTTCAACCTTGTGACCTAAGCATTCAGAAAGGATAGTGAGGTGGCTGCTTGGGGAAGTGAAGACTTGCATTGGATTTCTCAGAATACCTGTGCACATGTGCAAAGGAGAGAAAAGAAACCCAGACTTAGCTCTTTGTCCATAGACAAATGAGTTCCTGTCAATCTTTTTTGTGCTTGTTATCTCAGAGAAGTTGCAGATTTAATAAACAGCTTGCTTAGCTTTGGAAAAATAAAATGCTCTCTTATTCCTGATGCCTCACACTGCAAAAGGCAGATAAAATTCCTGGCTTAGAGTTGGAGAAGGATCTTTGTGTCAGAAGTGATGAATTCTGAAAGAAGGCTTGGTGAAATAAGACTATCCCTTTTTTTCAGGGGAGTGTTGGAGTGGCACAGAAGAGCTTAAAAAAAAGCCATAGGTGGTCACTTTGGTTTTTTGCACAGATGTTAGAATAAGTTTTTATATACATATATATACATACAGAGTTGTTGTTTTGGTTTGGGTTTTTTTTTTTTTGCATGTTGGTGAACTTACCTGTAATTTTCTAAATAGAGTTTAAGATCTAGGCTAGAGTCTAGTCCTCACTCTGTGTACAGCATAATTCGATCTGGAAGCAGTTGGGATCAGTGAAAGAAAGCTATGCATCTTTACCAGAACAATCTCAGTGGTACCTTTTACTGTGCTTCTGGATGTATCTTGGACAGAGCCAAACCAGCAAAATTTGGATGGACATTTTTCTTAGAACAGCTGCCTAATGTAACTGTCCTGCCTGTTCCTTAAGAAGTGCCAGGAATTGGGCTGTTGGTGAAAATCAGCGGTTGAGACAATCTCAGGCTTGGAAATCCCCAGGTCTTTCAGACCTGCCTTTTTCCTGGTCTTTGAAGGACTTAGCAACTGGAAAGCTTTGTAGGGGGTTGTAGCAGAGAAAGTTGCTTAGAGACTTACCAGGGTTCCACTTACCACTGGTTTATTGTGTGTGGTGCTCCTTTCTCCCCATTGTTTTTGGCTGACAGTGGAAATTCTAAGTGGATGAGAAACACTGGCGGTTTTTCGGTCTGTCCAACACCACCTCCTATTCTACTCTGCTGGTGGTTCACAAATCACATTTTTTGTTTTTTTTTCTCCCTACTGTTTAATTTACTGCTTGAGAGCTCTTAAGATACACTTTGATATGAAATCCAGCAAGTCTTGTTTCCTTTCAGAAGAAGCAAAGGACAGGAAGGTAAAGAAAATGAAATGTACATTTTTCTGCTTTGAAAGGCTATGTGCTTTAGTATATTGGGGTTGTTCATTTCAGTGTCATTGCAAAGCAGTTTGTTCAAAACAAAACCAACCAGAAACAAAATGTGAAAAATTTTCAAGGAAGGCTTTCAATGAAGGCAAGACAATGTTATCTGGAAATAAAGCACAATCCTGCCTTAACTGATAATGGAGGATTTGGTCTTCTATAAGGTGGAAAGAGACCTGTGTTATGAACGTGAAATAAAATACTCCTGGCATTCTTTTTACCACTCCATGAAAGTTCTGTGAACCAATGTGAAAAAGAGCCATGTATTTTTTTGCCCTTATCCTCTGTTCCCTGTTTAAGAATATAAGATTTTCTTTGGTTTCAGAGGATATTTTGGAAGTTTAGACCATGTGTGCAGCTGTGGGTGAGGGGTGAACCATTTTCCAAGTTCAGTACTTGAAAGGACAGTGTGTGAAGTGTCAGTAACAGAGTGGAGGCAGAAAACAGCCTCCTGCAAAGGTGACTCCAGCAGTACTTACACCTCTCCTTCTAATGTATGTTGGAAGGTGGGTGTGTTTTGTGGAAGATGTTTAGCATCTCCATTTCAACCCCTGTGTTGCTACCTCCCTGGACATGTTTAGGGGTGTTTTGAGGTAGCAGCTACAGTCCTGCTGTGCCTTAAATTGAAAAGATTGTTTTATCTAGGTGCATACAGAGACAGCAGAAGGAAGGACAATGGGAAAGGTCTGCTATCGAAAGTCATGAAAGATCATGCCATGTGGGAGCTTAAAAACCCCTGAAACCCCAAAGGCAAGATGATCAAGATGTGCAGCCACTCACTGCAGGCCATATGTACTTAAATTAATTCATTTCCCTCACCCTCTTTGCAGTAACTATTAGGCTTAGTAAAAAGCAAAGCTGCTCCATTATCTTAAATCCTTGCTATTGCTGAGGACAGAATCCTGTAAAGAGTGTCTTAATGCCCAGGGTGTCCTCTCAGAACCTCTTTGTAATACCAGCTTACGTTCTTTTCTCACATTTTGGTTGTGCATTGGTCTCTTTTTTAGGGGGCCTTCAGCTGCATTGCATTTTGACCTGACACCTTTTGTGGTAAGGATTGCTCTAGCTGATGCCCAGATACTGCAGCTTGGGGTTGGGGTGTTTGCCAAGATTGCTCAGAGTACTCGGTCCTGTTCTACCTCCTTGGTTCAGGGTCTTTCCTTGTGGTTGGAAGCAGTTTTTTGTCAAATAGTACACCTTGGCAAGCAAAGATCTAGAATTCGGCTCTAAAGGCTGAAGTTCCTCTCACAGATGAGACATGTTTTGGCCCAGGCAGTAACTGTTGCTTCACATCTTGGACAATAGCATTGCTGCCTGAGTCTGCTGTTCCTAGGATGCTTGTTTATACAGTCTACATTGTCTCAGTGGGAAGTTCCTCTATTTCCTTAAAACAGTCCTAGGATAAAGTTCTTGAATTTTCTCTGGCCCAAGAAACACAAGTGCAATTAAGTTGGTATTCCGGTTCACTTTATCTAGAAGAATTCTTTTAACAGAATAATCTGGGTATATCCCTATCTTAAAAAACACAACTGTACATAATTTATAGGGCTCACGGTGTTATGCTGAACTTTGTTTTACCATTCTGGTAAGGAACTCAGCAGTTTGACACAGAATACCGACCTCTGTTTGTACTTGCACCCTTTAGCATACTCAGTCCAGACCCTTGCACTAGCAGTTTCTTTAGAAAGGAAAGACATTTCTCGAACATAAAGGAGCCTAGCCTTGCTCTTTGTTTTCATTAAGTCATGGTGTTGCAATTTTGTCTCAAAATCATGTTTTCTTTATTGAAGCCATCCTCTGCTGTTCTTTGGAAATGGTTCCAAATAAATTAGTAGTCAGTGCTTAAAGAAATTGCAGCTCTTCAGATTTTTACCTTCCCGTGGGATGGGGAAATCTCTGAGGTTTAAGGATTATGTCTCCTCAGCTGGGACTGAATGCATCCAGTGAGCACTTAGTGATGCCTGCTTGGCCTCAGAAGAGAAAGAATCTAAGCCTGCAATGAATTGATAACAAGCTGCACTATTATTAAAGTACTGTTTCCTGCTCCTTTGGTTTATTTTTTCTCCTCTGCCCTCTTGTGCAGGCATACCTGTCTGTATGGTAGGTACTATGGGCTACTAGATTAGGGAATGGATCCCCTTTTTTTTTGTTTTGTTTTTTTACAATTCTGCTCTGTATCCAAATAATGCAGAGAGTTCCAATGCAAAATATAATCAAGATACATAATTGTTGTGTACTTGCTTGCATTAAAAAAAGAAGTGTAAGATCTTTGTAAAATTCAGGAAGGTTTCCCTGTCTGACTTTGTTCTTCTCAGGAGACTGGTATTTTTTCCTTGACCTGTTCAATGCATATTTCGATTAAACAGTTTGTCACAGGAGATGTTTAAAATGGGCTACACGTGCATTTAAATGGAAAAAGAGATATTTATAGAACAGACATCTTAAGTATGATTTCTTAATTTAGTCTGTTTGAGAATCAATGCAGTGAAGGCATAACTAACTGCAGTAACTTTAGCTTCTTTGCCTCAGCCTCTGGTGGGACCACGGAAACCCAAGCTGTTGCCTCAAAATCTAGATCTCTAATACTTGGATGTCCCAAGGCTTAAATTTGCTAGGTGACTGACTAGTCCCAGGGCTAGTAAAAAGACAATTAATGCGTTTATTATGCAGATTTTTCTCATTCTTGCACATCTACCACTAACACAAAAATCAAAATCTGTTCATTGCAAAAAAAAGTTAAGAAAAGCATCCTCAGTTTCAAATGTACTAATCATCTGAGTACGAGCAGAAAACTCCCTTTTCTTTCTCCCCATTCCATCGTATAAACTTACCTTTTAAGTTCTCCTGACGGACTTGTGCTCTGTACTTGATTTTTTCCACGCTTACTTTGACAAAGTGAAGTTTTGCATTTGTCCTTTCTTTCACCAAAAGTCCAGTCTCTTCTCTCTAAACAAATGTCTGCTGTCTGAGCTGGCCTTAAGATGAGAAGGAGTAAAAAAAAAAAAAATTTTGCATTTTGACTATAAAAAAAAGAAAAGGTGGTTCAGTACTAAAATGTTCCACAGCAGGCATAACATTTTTCTTCTCTGTTCTTCAGAGCTTAAAAAAGGGCCTAAGGGAACAAGGCATATAATGAGTAACCGGACCAGGCAGTGTCTGACTGACCTTAATTTCCCTGACTGGTGGGAACTGGAACTCACTGGTTAGCGTGAAGGTCATTCTCTTTGCTGGAAACAAGGCAGTTACAAAGTGCTGTAGTTTGGTCAGTTGAGATAGAATGAATCTTTTCTTTAGTGTCTTAAAAGTTAGGCATCATAACTGTCTAGTCAACTGCTTCATTTTCACTAGAGATGCAGTGGGCAAAGTATTCCAGCTCTTATTCTTCTTCCTGAGGGGTCTTAAGCAGCAACTAAAAAATGCTAAACCTTTAGACGTATGATTAATTTTACTTGCAGTGCTTAATGAGTGATGATTAATTTCCTCTTTTACTTCCTGGAAGCAGTATCCAGCATTTTTTAGGCATGAATAAAACTGTTTTCTTTACTTTGGATGACTTGGTTTCTTGACCTGATTTAGATAGATACAGAGATATCCTTCCTATCAACCTTTCTAGTGAAAAAAGCATTGGAAAAAAAATCAGTGGAAAAATAGAGGAGAAAACCCTCCAAGAAGGCAGTCTTTTGTTAAAGCAGGTACTGAAAGACCACAAACCTTCAAGTACAAGAAACAGATTAATTATAAGAAAGGACAAACTCTTGTATTCATTCAGAGAAGAAACTTCTGGTAGTAAAGTGTGAAATGTAAAAAAAAATTGCATATCACGTGCAATTGCTTGGGATCACACTGACTGAGCTAAAGAATGCTTAAAATTCTAGCACTTGCCTCATGTATCTGTTCCACTCAGTCACAAGCATTTTGCCGTAACAGCTTTAGGAGTGCAGAACCTTCCTGTGTGGGGATTCAGTCACTGACTCATCAGTTCAGAAATATAGAGCCTTAAAAGTGGAAGGTGGGAATTCAAGGATTTGAAGCATTAATATGTTAAGCAGCCTTGCATGTTACTTTAGAAGTCCTCTTTAACAAATTACAATGATCCAAGTAAGGAAAAGCAGTGCTCAGCTTGAAGACTGGGATGTAACAGGCTCTATGTCAGGCAACCAAGTTGATGAAGGGACGGGAACATCTTTCTTATCAGGACAGGCTGAGGGAGGTGGACCTGTTCAGCCTCGAGAAGAGAAGACTGAGAGGACCTTATCAATGTCTAAGTATCTAAAGGCAGGGTGTCAGGAAAATGGAGCCACGTTTTTGGAGGTGCCAGGCAGTAGGACAAGGGGCAATGGGCAGAAACTGATGCACAGGAAGTTCCACCTGAACAGGGGGAAGAACTTCTTTCCTGTGCAGGTGACCGAGCACTGGAACAGATTGTCCAGAGAGGCTGTGGAGTCTCCCTCACTGGAGATATCCAGGAACCAGCTGGATGCAATCCTGTGCCACATGCTCTGGGATAGCCCTGCTTGAGCGGAGAGGTGGGACCAGCTGACCCCCTGTGGTCCCTTCCAGCCTGACCCGTTCTGTGATTCTGTGGGGTTTGCACAGCTAAGTCAGATGATGCCTGAGTTTGGAAGGGAAAAGGCTTATTTAACTGAAATATTTTCTAAAAGTAGCTCATTGTTCAGCATCAAAAGCTTTAAGATTACAGCTAAAATTTTTTTTGTCAATATTGATGTGACATAAACTTGGTTTGAAGTAAAGGGAGCGATTTCTTTCTTACGTTGCTCACTGATGAGCCTGGATTGTCTTTTGGCAATTTTGAACAGGATATGATTTTAAGATGATCAGTAATTAAAAGGAGTGGAGGATTGGTTAAGTTACATAAAATCAAGATGTAATTTAAGTTCTGAAATGTAGTAGTAATGCGGAGTTTCTACTTGTATTTTTAGAAACTTAAGTAAGTTCAGAGAATATGGACTAAGCAATGTATCTTTAAAAACTTGAAAAGTTTTTGAAGTATCTTTTAAGGATCAGGCCTTTTAAAACTATGATACTAGTATTTAATATTCTGTCCTGTACTGACATCCATTTAGTTCTTACATTAACTGAGGTTGATTTAACAAGAGATGGGAAGGTGGCTCTTAGGAACAGGGAGGTGATAAGTGTTTTTAAAATGCCTGGCTCTGCAGTGTGATGAGAACAGCTATAATTCTGTGATTGGTGAATCACTGAAGCATTTCTGTGGGGAGACTGATAGTTCGGTGTTATTTGTCATATAGTGCCACTAGTTAAAAATACTGACATTAAGAATGCACAGGCTGCTATTTCTTGTCCTGCCAGCTGCACTGCTATAGTTGCAAGGGGTAGGAATGGGATAACTCCAGGAAAGTCTTCATTCCTATTAGAATAAGTCTGAAAATAAAAGGCATGGTGACTTTTGGTGCATTGTTGGAATTGTGCCCTATTTTTGGTGTTTGCAACATTACCTTAGGCCTTTTAGTAGATAATCCTTTCCAAAGGCTAGTTCTGGTACCAGATGGGTTTTGTGGCCCATGTTATATCATTTTTTTAAATTCAGTTCTAAGTCCACTGGAACTAATCTGTGGCTTTTGAGTTACTGTACATGAAGTTAAGAACGAGTGCAAGATGATGATTTTCTACCAGAGTGGGAGCAGATTAAAGCAGAGAATGCAACTAATACAATTTTATTTTTCAAAAGCATGTTTTCCATACTGAAAATAGAAGACAGACACTTCTAGTATTGTGTCCCTGTGGCATTTCTAAATTTATATAACTGAAATGTGTGTCTAGGCATGTCTGGTTTTGGTTTTTTTTGAAAGCCATTTTCAAGTTGAAGTCCCAGTAAAGCAAAGGGTCACTGAGCTAGATCAGGGTGCTCACATTGTAGAGGCAGCATCCCTGCTTCTGAGAGTGAGGTTAAAGACTTGTGTACGATAGACGCAGCTATCGTACCTTTAGATAGATGTAACTATCGTTACCTTTATGCTTTTGTGCAGGAGTAAAACTGTTAATACCTGATCTACTTGTCCAATCAGACTTTACTGTTGTTTCAGAAGAACCTCTGTCCTCATACTGTGTGTTTCTAAACAAGGCCCTTTTCACTGTTACATGCACCAATACGCTAATTGTTTGCCAGCTATGCACTAAGAAACTGTGTCCTGGTTACAAAATTTCCTGTTCTAGAGCTTGATTAATTTCTTCTATACATTAGAATTGCTGCAATTACAGTAGCTCTTGTGATTAATTAATCAAAGTTTTTTTTAAACTGAAACAGTGTTCTTAGCTTCAGATTCTTTGGACTTCTGAAATAGACTGGTACTTTATTTACCTGGTGGTTCTGAAGAACAGTGGACTTTCACGTCTCAAGTAAAAACTTAGAATAACTTGTGTGCTGGGCTAGATCACTCGTCAGTGGGGTAGCTCTGAGCCGTGGTGTATATTCTGCAGTAGTGCCTCACATTTCAGTATTATTGCAAATACAGTGGGTTTTGACTTTAGTTACTGCCCTTTACTTCAGAGTGCTGGAAAGGATTGCAGGCAGTGATTTCTAGGAAGAGTTATGACTAGTTCCCATTCAAACTTAACTGTGTGGGAGCAAAGCAACAGAGCTGTAGCCTACTATAGCAGTCTTGTAAGGCTTTGAGTGCTGTAACATCTCTGGTTTTAGTAGATAAAATACAGTATTGAGGCACTGACGGAGAAGTTGGTTGAGCAGGCAGTGTCAGTATTCTCCAGCTCTTGGGCTTGACAATCAGTTGTAGGGATATGTATGTGAAGGTGATAGTGAGCAATGATTGCTGATGGAATGAGGAGTCTGTTTTACTCTTTTCACCAAAACTTCTCTCATACAAATTTAACTATAGGAAGAAGCAATTAGTTTGAGTGTGCCAATCAGAACGCAGCTACGACTTTGATCCTGTACATCTGGCAATTTTTTGTTGTGTTTGACCTCTAATTTTTTTATTAATGCCTCAAAATTTTTTTGAGGTTAGGTGGTAAATTGAAGAGTTTCTAGATTGTGATCGGTGAGGTTGCAGCCAGTAGGCCTGTGTAAATTCTACAGCGTTGCCGTTGTCTTTACAGTGTGATTCTGAAATCTGAGCACACGTGCTTACCTGGTGGTTTGGAAAAAGTTAAGGATCATGAGACTTAAATAACTTACACACCTTCACTGCAGAGGGTGAAGGCCAGTTGGTTGAGGTGTTTCACAGAGCTCTTAAATAGCTGAGGTGGGAGATCCTGATCTGGATGATGGTAGATCTGTCAAGTTCAAAAGGTGTTGGGTTCAAATTGTGCGCTCGTTGTTTCTGATCAGAAGCGAAGACAGCGAGGCCTGTTCCTGTCTGAACAGTGCCTCATGAGCTGGCCCTGGCTCACTAGAGCTTTCATCTGCTTCCACTGCTTGTATTGCAGTAATGCTGTTTACTCTGTTAGGATACTGATCTGGTACAGAGCTTATTCTGCAGGATTTACCAATTTAATTCTTGGCAGAATTATCAATTGTCCAGAATTAATTGCTATGAAAATACTGACATTAGTGAAGCTAAATTTTTACTTCTGTTTAATATGTTGCATTTCAGGTTTTTTTTAAAAACTACTCTAATTTGCTTTTTAACCAGAACAAGAAAATCAAACCTCTGTAGGCAAACGATGTCTCTCTTGAACTGAGTAAATCTTAAGCTGAAGTCTTTCTTCTCATAGTGTGTATTCAGTTGAACTGGGGTGAGAATTATCAAACAGTTTCAGGTGTATCCTGTGTGAAGTAAGGAAAGAGCTAAATCTGAAAGATTGTTCCTAGAACAGGCAGCAAGATTAAGATGAAGGATTAGAGGTGGTGAAATGGTTAAACATGCAGGTTTTGAGGGTTGGGTAAGTAATTGCAGGTAGTGAAATTTAGGAGATCATGGGGTAAGCCAATTTAAATGCTATATATACCATTGCCTGAGGGCTTCTTTGAGACTGGGGGAAAGAGGTAGGATCTTTTTTTCCACTGCAATCATACTCTCTAAATTCCTGAGTTAATGGTTTGTGGCAGCCTGGGACTGGCTCAAACTAGAATGGTAACAACTTAACAGAAAGGAAATATAGACACTTTAATTACTTTGTTTGTGTGATTTGACTTTGCTGCTGGTGCTATTAGTTTCTGGACTGCAATGTTAGAACATTTTGTCTGAGAAGATTAATTAAGTTACTGTAGAATTCTTTTCAGGCTCTTGGAGTTATAGCATCTTTGAAAAGAGTCAAGCAAGAGTTGTGGTTAGACTGGGACAGGTAGACTGAGCTTGTCAAAAGCTTCAATGTTTAATGTTCTTTGCAGGCCGTGCCGTGTCCCCCAGAAAAGTGTAGCCTTAATTAAGTGTGCAGAATGTTGCTGTTGCAACACTGATGGTGTATACTATAAAAACACTACTGGTATAACTGTGATATGCTTGAGGAACTGAGTGTGTTATTTTGGGGTGAAAAGTGATCTTGATAATTCTAAATTGAATTTTATCACAGTTTATTACCACTAGTTTGTCAAAATCCGTTTGCTAACTTAATCTTTAAAGCGGTGTATGTGATCTTTCGTAGCATTGCTCCTTATGTCCTTACAATAAAAAAACCCAAACCCTGAAGCTACGGACAGCTCCTTTTATTAATAAAAGGGTTTTACAATGATTGCTTGGAACTAGATATCAGAAGAAAAAAAAAAAATCGAACTTCAGGTTGAGGTCTGAAGTCTAGCGAGAGTTACTACAAAATACAACTCTGGATTATTTGTGTGCACGTGGTTTAAACCAAGCAGCAATGCAGCTTTCTGACTTTGTCCAGCAGTTTGAAAATCACCTTCAAATTTCTTAAGCCTTACATTAAGGAAAAAGGAAAAGGAAAATAGATGGTGTTGCCACTAGTAGCAAAATGCATTATATTATCTTAGTGCTGACTTGTGTTTTGTTAGGACCGAATTGCAGTCAGCTGTGTGTGTACTGCTGTAGCTCCATGGAAGGGAGAGGAGAAACAGCAGCTGCCTTCATTCCCCTGCACAGCGCTCGTGTGGGCAACCTTGCATCTGAACAACACACTGAGCTGTTTGCCCTGGTCAGAGTGGGACTTCTGCAGCAGCAGGAGTGAACTGGATGCTGATCCCACTCACAGCCTGGAACTCTTGCAGAAAACCTGGGTGGAGAATAGGCAGAGCAGCCAAGTGCGGGGGCGGGGACATGCAGGAAGTAAAGGATCCCTCTGCTGTCACTTCTTCCTCCTCTGGCAACTGGCTGGGCAGGCAGAAAGGGACACGCTTACCTCTTGCTTATATTGATTCTTTCTGTTCAGTAGTAGAGTGACAAAAGCAGATATTGAGCTCAAATCTCTGCAGCCTCATGTACTGGACTTGGAAAATAGCAAGAGGTGTCAAAGAGAAAACAATGCTCCCTTCTCACCTTGATGTCTGCTTTCCTTCCGCTGTGCGTTAAGTCCACAGCCCGCTGGCGTCCCGTCGGAAAATAGCACCTCACTAACTCTGCGGTGTGTGTGCCTCTCTTTTCCTGATGGATTTCACAAAAAGAGAGATCTGTCCCATATTTGTAATTGTTAATTCCCACTGTTGCTGCTCTCACAAGGATTGTGCTAAAGAGGTAAGTAAGAATTTCAGCTCTGTCAAGTGCGTGTAGCCACAGGAAAGTATTTTGGAGGTGAATTAGAGTTGTCTTCAAATCTGCTGAACTGCTTTGCATTTGCATAGCTTGGATCTTTAGCTTTTAAACTTGACTTTACTTTTTCTCCTGTAGTTTTTTAAATGTAAATTAAAATCCTGACCAGCAATGCTGGAACAATAATTGATTCTGCTGTATTCCACCTGTGTTTTTATTCCAAATCTAAGTATTTTTTCTTAAATTTAGGATGTCTGAGGGTATGTAGCAGTTCATCTGCCTTCATTTTGATTTGTTGTAGAAGTTATACAGCATTGATTGTACCTTCTCTAAGGAAGTGAATGGTATTTTCAGTATCTCTTGCATTAGAACAAGGTATTAAACTACTGACTCAGTAATCTGGTGATCTAACTAATGTAAAATAGTATGTGTTTCTAGGCAAAAATTGGGAAGAAGAGTTCTGGATAGCTTATACTTTGGGGCTTAAAAGTTTCCTGGAAATTTAGTGGTTTTAAGAGTACCTAACTTGCCTTTAGTTGATCAAATAACCGTATATGTTGAATTTTGGAACACGCTTTTTTCACCTGGTTAAAATCTGATAAAATCACAAACTTTATCACATCTAAGATAAGTGAAAAAAGAAATCTTTCTTATGCCTAACATGCAAACTGTGAGGTTTTTAGTTTTGTATCTGTGGCTACCTATATAAATACCCATATTTTAGAGGTATTCTCAAAATCTAAGTGTTCACTGGGTTTTATTTTAAGTTGGTGCTTCTTTCAAAATAAGCAGTTTTGCCCCGACTGTCCTTCTGTAAGCCTGAGAGCTCATGCAGCAGTGTGGGGAACTTCAGCTCACTGGAAGCTGCTGCAGCCTTTTTTGGTTGGATTTGTTTCAAGTCTGATACATGCTGTGATTTGGTTCATTATGCAACTGTATAAATGTGTTTGCTGGCAAAAGAAAGGGAATTACACGGGTGTGGGAATGGGAAATGGAGAAAAGGAGGCTGCTGGTTTCAGCAGCACTGCCAGTTTGTGCAATTTTAGATGGTAGCTTGAGAAAATGTTGGTTTTCGTGTGTGCCTGTTATACTTGTCTACGCTTTTTTTTTCCTTTGCAAGAGCTCTTCCTGCTGCTTCTTTAGCAAACTCGGAAATAATGCTAGTGGCATTTGGCTGTTTCATTCTTAGTGAACTGCCACTGGGACACAGGACTAGTAGATTAAGATTTGATTTGTCCCGTGAGTCTTCTAAGGAGTTTGGGGACCAGGAGAGGCACATAGGAATGTGACCATCTTAAGTGTGGTAAAACCGGGAAACACTGGCTGGCTTAACGTTTCCTTGAGTGCCTTTGGGTTCGGAAGCTGCTGAAGGCATGCTTGGCTGGCCAGCTCATGCACTCTTAAGGACACATCAAGGTTATGTGAATTTCAGGGCCTGGCCTCCCGTGGGTTTCTGTGTGATGGCAGGTTAAGGTGTGTAGGCAGCTCTGGGTAGAAAAGGGTTCAGTGATTCATTGATTTTTAATCGTTTATAGTACCCCCTGTCTTGTTGTGTAAAATACTTCAACACTTCCAATAGTGCTTGGAGGAGGGAAAAACAAGGGTTTGAAAAGTTGATGAACTTCAGTATCTGGGGAGTGCTTTTCCAGAGCTGGAGAGGAGGCTTAGGCAGCCCTTCTTGTGGGCTGTGGAGCAAACTGAGAAATAGGGAGCTGCTTGAACATGGAATCCCCTGTTCGTTTTAGGCCCTAGTGTGGTGTTCTCCCAGATTTTCTGAGGAGCAGTTTGGAACATGGAAGCTCTGCTGGAGGAGGCTGGCAGGAGCTTGACTTTTTAACTGAACTCGTGGTTAAGAATTCACAAAATGGAGTATTGTAAAGTGGCCCTTGTGAAAGGGCCTGAAGATTTTGGACAAGTGTTTAATTTCTTTCAGGAGTGAGAAACGCTGGGTAGCAGACTGAATTACTGATTTTAAAATCTATCCTTAGCTTTAACTTTTCAGGCTCAGTACAAGAACAGAGCATGTGGTACAATAATTAAAAAGAAAAATCATATCCTGGCTTCATTGTGCTGATATTTTGCTGTACCAGTTGTCTTCCTCATGTTAGCTTTTAGTTTTCTGAGATGAGATTGTCACAGATCTGACATCATCCTTCTGCTGCCACAGGGTAAATGAATGTCACTGCAGGCTGCTACGTCTGAGGCTTGAGCTGTTTAGGAGACTTGAGTGTGTTAAACTTGGACAAATGTAGGTGGGAATATATGCAATAAGCAGTTCAATAATTGTTGCATAGGTTATATATGTATGTTATACAGGAGAGCATTTAGTTATATATAGAAATATCTATGCTCCTTATATGAACCCGAACTTCTGGGGCCATTTTAAGCGTGGTCATAATGAAAGGTGGGCATCTTTGACAATTCAACTGTATGAACAGAGTTTTATAAATCCCTTTAGAGTGGAGAACTCTGTGTCCTGCTTGGAATCTGGAGGTTTATGATAAGGCCTGCTTATGGTCTGATGTTTTATCACCTGAGGCATTGATTTTCTTAAGTCTTAATAGTCAGCAAAGCTTCTAAAAGCATTCAGCTAATGTTCACTGACAGCCTGTGTTTCAGTGCTTATTCTAGTCACAGTATAGTCTGCAGTTCTGTGAATTACAATTGCTAGAGTTTCACAAGGGCAAATTTTAGACCAAATAAATAGATAACCTTCCTGTTATAAGAGCATACTGGTTTTTATCAAATAAATTATTTCCTTTCTGTGGTGTGGGATTTTTGTGTTGGGATTTTTTTTTCCTTTTAAGAACTCTGAGTACAAGGTCGATGGTTGCAAAGACTGGGGTTCAGACTCAGACATTTCTGGTTCAAGACTTGTTTCCTGCTCACAATAGAGGAATAGGGAAGGATCATGTCTTGATTTCACCAGTATTTTGTAGGATACTGGGAGAAGTACTTTCTCTTTAGGGCACGAATCACAGTGCTTGTACTGCTACTTCATTTATTTCTGTACTTCAGAGCTATGGTTTTCACTTTGTGTTTAGTTGTCATTTACCAGTGACAGGGTCAGATGTATCAGGTGTATGATTTCAGGATTGTTCAGCTTGAAAACACCAGCTCTGCTCAACCATTTGAAAAGCATGTCTTCATCTTCTCTCATTCTGCTGTCTTAAATACCGAGTTTGAAACTAAAGGCTGCATCAAGTAAAATTGTGCCAGATTTTGAAACTAAAGGCTGCATCAAGTAAAATTGTGCCAGATTTTGTTGTTGTGGACAATTGGCCCCAAAATACAGCTTTTGGCTGTGATTAAGTGATGAAGCTTGGCTCTCAGCCTGACATGTTTTGCAGAATTCCCAGATGGTCATATCTCGTGGCATGTTTGTTTTACTGATTTGGGTGGTTGATCTTACTTAGATTTTGTTTTGCTTTCCCCCTGTGGCTTTAGGGTGTACTGGAAAAAGGGTTGCTGTGTATTGTGGAAGGGCTTTTGTACAGGCCTGTATTGCTAAGCTCATTTCCCTGAACTCACAACGACAGTGATGCAGGAGTGTGGTTTGGGTGTAGTAGGTCTTTGGGGGAGAGCTAAGATACAGGAAGGTTTTTGCTTCTTTGGGGGTTTTTTTAACATTGGACAAGTTATTTAATGATCCAGTCAGATCATCCTGGGCTAAAGTTTTTCCCGTAAAAAAATTACTTCATATAATGGCAGGTTGGAAACATTCTGGGAAGCAACAGAATACTTTGAAGACTGTTAAATTAATCTGTGTTCTCCTGCATTAGTGTTACATAGGAACCATTTCCTTCCATTCTCAGTCCAGTCTGTGTACTTCCCACTAGCCAGCACAACTTCCATGGAAACTAAAGAGTTCTCCTGTCGTAACTTGAGGACCCAAGTGCCAGTGCCTTCTGTTACAGAAGTGTAGCTGGGAAAGGGGAAGGGGTGTGTGTGGAACATTGGCAAAAGTCACTGACAAACAACTGAACAGTGGTACTTGGGTCAGACCTGGCCTTAATTTGCATTAGTTATTTAGGTCAGTTATCTAGAGAGTGAAAACAGGTGGTCTGTAAACACAGTCAAAACTTAAATCAAGTGGGCCTTGCAGTTTCTCAGTTGTTACTTGTGTGTTTCAGGGTGTCAAGCCAGCCAGCTTTGATAAAGTAGCAATCCCTGAAGTGAAGGAGATTATTGAGGGATGCATTCGTCAAAACAAAGGCGAAAGGTAAGTACTTGCTTTGCAGATAGAGGTATTAATTGCTGTCTGAGTCCTTTATCTGTGATGATATCAAATCCAGTTAGTTCCTGGGGTCGTCTTTGTTCTGATGGAAGTTGGGAAGCCGGCATCACTTCTGCAGCTTCTGTCCTTTAGTAGATTATATTCAGTGATTGTTTTAGAGAATTAACAGTGTCAGGAAAAGTGCAAATGCCATAGTACCCATCCATGTCAGTTTATTCAGAAATTCTATTGCTTTTATTCGAACTTTGACCTAGTCAGCAAAACAGTGGAGGGCAATCTTTCTGGATTTCCAGGTATTTGGATTGGTTGGTTGGTTGTTCTGTAATCCTCTGGCATTTTTTGTCCCTTTGATTCTGTTGTATGATTGATTATTTTGAGGACTTTTAAGTTTTAAATTCTTGCTGCTCATTTTTATCCACATTTTCTGCAATATGACTTCTACTTCAAGTGGTTAACTTATACCATTACAGGAAATCTGTAACTGCTCTGATGGCTTGTTTGTGGGATTTGTTTTGTTTTCTGCTTTTACGTGGTTGTTACTTACTGAATGTCTGATTTCAGACTGCTTCAGCTTTTGTCCACTCTCTAGCTGCCCTCTATTCTGTTCAGAACTAGTTTTGTTCATGGATGTTTATTCATCCCCTTTTACTAACTCTTGAAGTTTTACATCTGATGATGTTGCTGTGTATTTTTAGTTTCAGTTCTTTTTCTTGCTTTAAACCATTTAGTATTTTTTTCTTACTTGAAGTTAATTTTGTGGCTGCACATCACTTATTTCTTGCCATTTAGTTTAAGCTGCTAACTACTATTGTTAATGATGTGCTTGTATGAACATAAATCTCTTTTGTACCTTCAGGACAAATCTTCTAATTGTGCCAAACAGAATGCACATGAGGTGGTTCAAAACAGAGTAAAACTCAGGGAATAAATCAGGGGATCATCTGGCAAGGTTATTCCTTAATATTTTCTGAAAGCCTGATAACTGAATGTGCTTTCTACATTCTTTCCCAATATGCTAGATATGCTATTAAGGACCTTTTGAATCATGCTTTCTTCCAAGAAGAGACTGGAGTAAGAGTGGAACTTGCAGAGGAAGATGATGGGGAAAAAATTGCCATTAAACTCTGGCTGCGAATTGAAGACATCAAAAAGCTCAAGGGCAAATACAAAGATAATGAGGCAATAGAGTTTTCATTTGATTTGGAAAGAGATGTCCCAGAGGATGTAGCACAGGAAATGGTAAGTACTGGTGGTCTCAGAAAGCTCTGGAAGTAGTGCTGTTCTCTGACAGTGAAATGTGGTGTGTCAGCCCCTGCTTTTGCTGTTACTGCCTAGAAATAAACAGGTTCAGGAGTGTGTAGACGAGAAGTTAGTGCCAGAAAGTGGTAGCTTTTGTTGTAGCACTCGGACAGCGGCTGTCTGTGGCAGTGTGAATTCTGTGAATGTATCCTCCTTCAGGTGGAGTCTGGCTATGTCTGTGAAGGGGATCACAAGACAATGGCGAAGGCTATCAAGGACAGGGTATCTTTGATTAAGCGCAAGCGAGAGCAGCGCCAGTCGGTGCAAGAAGAACAGGAGAACATACTTCAGGAAGAAGGTAGTCAGAAGCAGCAGCTGGAGCAACAGCAGCCATCAAGTGCTTCCCATGCAGGGTCAAAGCATCCCCAGTCTGTCACTGGTACCACTTCTGTCCCCACTGCTTCAGCATCGGTTTCTACACAAGTGGAGCCTGAAGAACCGGAAGCTGATCAACACCAACAGCTGCAGTTCCAGCAACCCAGTATATCTGTTCTTTGTAAGTGCCTCAGCTGGTTTATGTAGGAACTCTTGCACTTACACGGTTCCTCCCATTAGTCTTATACTTTGGGTGGGTATAGCAGTAAGCATCTTAAGATGATGCTGTCTGCTGAAGAACAAATAGGCCACTAGAAAGCACAGCAACATGAGATCCATTCCTGTGGCTTAGCTGAGCCAAGGCTTGGCACAATTCACAGTCCAGTGTCTTAGCACAAAATGATTTCTCTTTGTTTCAAGGTAATATACCAGATGAACTGGGTCACCTAAAGCATGACCACGTGCCCTTGGTTTTGCTGCCGTCCTATAGGGACAGTATATTCTGGCCCTGCAGAAGGCTGTATGTTCTTGCACCAGTGCAGACCAAGCTGTTAAAACCACTTACTTGAATCCTTGTTAACTTACATTTAAAGTGGAACAAGTAGTTCAGCTCACAATTTGCTTTCTGAAAAGTCTTAATTTTCTGTTTTACATACTGTACATGAAAAGATGAATTAATAATCCTGTCTTTTCCTCCTCTGCCATCCCAGCATTTGAATCAGTATTTGAATAATGATGGAAGATGACAACTTCTTTATTAGAATGATGGAGTTAAAAAGCAAATTACTGTCTGCTCTTTAGATAACAGGGATTTTAAATTGACTGTTATGCCTAGTTCACTACTATGCCTACATGGTGCATCTGCCAGCCAGCACAACACACCTGTTGTAAATGTCTGTGTAAAATTAAATAAAAATAATGATTAATAAACCCTGAAAGATCATTCATAACAATGTGGAATTTAGGTTTCTATTTCTAGTCTAGCCTTTTGTAGGAAATATAGTTTATTATTAAATATCTTCCCAAAGAACTCCTGAAATGACTAATTTTTTCAGGGTTTTAGGGGAAGGCGTAATGATGATAAATTACTGTACCAAGGAGGAAAAAAAGATTTTAAAATCAGCTTAAATATTACAAGAGGACAAATGCTAATAAGGTCCACATGACATGGCACAAAAATCAATTTAATATTTGATCAATCATAGGATCTTTCAAATTTTGAATCCTGACCACAGTTCTTGAAATGCAGATTTTTCTCCTTAACTTTTCCAGCTGATGGAACAGTTGACAGTGGCCAGGGGTCATCTGTGTACACTGAATCTGTGAGCAGTCAGCAGACTGTGTCCTATGGTTCCCAGCATGACCAGTCAGTCTCAAACACTGGAGTCCAGGGATACACAGCTTCAGTTGGCCAAGTGCAGTCCCAGCAGCATGGAGGATATCAGCCACCTGCAGCGGTAAGCCAGACCTTACAGCACTGCAGATGCATGGAATTACTTGATTTTGTATGTCTGTTGAGAGGTGAGAGGAAAGTCTGCCAGGCCGTCTTGTGTGTGTGTTTTGTTTTGCACAGGATACGAATTCTGTGTGGGAGGAGTTCAGGGGCTTTTTTGGCAAGATGACTGATTTTAGAGGGGGAGGGAAAAGTGCAAGAGCATCTTTGTCTTTAAAGCTTTTATTTAATCTTGGCTGCAGTTAAGCAGAATGATGAATTAGTTGTTTTTGTGGATGGAAGTAACATCCTCAGAACAAGACTATCTCATGAAAAAAAACATTTAATCTCGCTTGGGAAGGTGGTGTGTGTATGTGTATATGAAGTTACCAGGCATCAAGCTGCTGGTTTGGTTTGAAGAAGGGATTAGAATAATTGAAGCCACTGTATGAAATTGCTCTATGTGTTCTGTGAGGCTTTGATTACAGATTTTGCAGGTAAGACTTTTTTAACTGTTACAGAATGTTGCATGTGAGAACTCCAGACTGAAAAGACCCCACATCCCTGTTCCCAGTTTTATTTCTAGCTTGTGTTGATTTGCTCATCATGCGTATTCCTTTTCCCTGGAAAGTCTGCACTGGGCACAAATACTTTTCCTACTATGTTCATTTGTGTTGCCCTTTTATTTTGGTATGTTTTTTCCTTGGTATGTTTTTAGATCTGAGTAAGAGAGTATGCAGAAATCTATTCTAACTCTGGAGTAGAACTTCTGCTACTTTTATATTGTCTTCAGTGGTTCCCTTGTTGCTTGTTCTTTACACAAATAAAAATCCAAGATTGAGGCAGACATTATGCTATAATGTAGTAATACTATAAAGGAGAAGATGTGACACTTAAGATTGAGGATCCTCACTTCTTCTGGTACCTGTGGTTGTAGGCTTTATTACCGAATCACTGGTGTAACTAGGATTTTGGCAAACAGGCTGGCATCACTCACAATCAAAGCATCTCCATCTTTTTCAAAGATGCTTAACCTGAGGTGTGTGGTACTGTTAGTCCTTGATGATGAGTTCTTAATCCCTCTAAATAAGATGCTCTTCTGGGTAAGCCGTATTTTGGTGTGTAGGCACATTCTGGACCAGAAGCCATGTCACTCTCTTGGAATGGCTTGCTTCCAGGTTGAAAGACCATAATCTTTTGAGAGGAGGAGGAGGGAGAACAAGCATGTGGTAGAGGTACAGCTAAGCTGCTTAGTTTGCTGCAAAAATGTGCTCATGCTGTATGATGACAGCAGTGGTACCAGGAGGCTGACAGAACCACAGGAACTACTAACCCTTTGTTGGGAAGGGGCTGACAGGTCGAAATTTTATTGAAAACTGAAGAAATGGCCTTAAAAAGAATCATAGAATGCACTTTGATCAGGACAAGAACAAGGTTCATGCTTGAACTGAAATAAGTACATAATGGGTAACCACTGGCTAGGTAGCGATTTTGCAAAATAAATTAAAAAAATAGTCTGGGATTACATTGGACCACAAGCTGGACATGGTCAAAAACATCATGCTGTCATGAAAAAGGCAAACATCCCATTATATGAAGTAGTAGTTCTGCTCTTGGCTGTTGGTAAGTCTATCCTGGACACCTTGGTTGAGTGAATTGGATGGTGGCTTGGGAGAAAATCCAGAGGAGAGTGTTAAAACAACCCCAGGAGAAAGGCAAAAAATGTGTTTTATGTGGGAAGACTGAAATAATTGAGTCTATAAAAGATAAGCTTGAGGAGAGAGAAAGCTGTAAAAGGCTGCTATGAAATACGAGGAGGCTAATCAGATCACGACATTGTTGTTAGAGAGAATAAGGAATGATAAGCCTAAATTGCACCATGGAATTATTGTTTGGGAGGGGTTTTTTTTAGTACCCAACAAAGACAGATAAGTGTTGTAGTTTCCATCAGTGCAGATTTTTCTGAACTATTTAGATAAATTAGAGTCAGGAATGATGTATAAGTACTCCTGCCTTGGAATAGATGAAGACGTATTTAGTTAACCATTTGAGTTCTTTTCTACCTCTCTCCCAAATTTTTAATCAGTCTAGCAAGATTTCTCACAACAGAAATCTTGAAAGTCAGATCTCCACTGAATATCTTGATGTGTTTTCTCAGGAGGTCTGTATTTGATTTTAATTAGTTTAAGATACTGTGGATTACATCCATAAGAAGCATATACTTCCTCTTTAAAAATATCATGTTTCCATTCACTTAAAAAACCAAAAAACCCACAGCAAAACATAATACAACGCTAAAAAAAAAAAAGGAACTAACAACTCCCACCTCAAAACTTTATTCTGCCTCTCTGATTTGATTGGTTTTTGACCTGTGGCCATCTGGATTGTGGCAAGATTACAAAATCCGGATGCTTTTATTGGCCCAGCATCTGGAAGATGCTTGTCTAAGACTAATTTTACAGAATTTTCCACACATTAAACTGACTTTTTTCCGCAATTCATGTTGTAGAGGCTGTAAGGTTTAAATTTTTATGGTAATGTTTTAGTTAATAAAGAGCCAGCTGCATAATTTAGTTCCTGTAATTCAAGCAGAGGAACTGCCCCAGTGGAGGACCTGATAAGGGTGAGGGGATACCTGTAAACACACATTCGCTCTAAAAACTAATGCATGTTTGAAAGCTCATTAGTATCTAAGTTTTTATTTGTCAGACTACCAGATGCTTTGAGTACACACAGTATGGGCTGTTTCTGTGGCCCCAGAGAAAAACATTCTCTGTCTGATCTGCCTTCCACATGTTTCTCACAAGGGTACTAGAGAGCTTTCCACACTGCTCAGTAACCTAAGGCAAGCTTGGGTCCTCAGAGGTGCACACAGCCTGTTCCCAGTGTGTGTTGGCATTCATTCAGCATTCTCATATCTTGTGGTACCACATATTAGTCAATATTGGGCCTCTCATTGTGTGTCTTCATTTCTTTTCTACCTCATTATAGTTTTTGCTGGTTTTATTTTTTTTTGAAGTGTTCAATTCTTAACTTTTGTTTTCCTCCTTTAGCCTCAACGTGGTCGTAGCATGTCAGTTTGTGTCCCCCACCTTCCTGCTCTTCCCTGTATGTCCTGCATCCCTCTCAGTGCTCCTTGCACCCCACCACCAGCGCTGTCTGCACCTCTTTCTCCTTTCTACCTTCGGACTGTCCCTGAAGAAACCTTTGCAGAAAAGCTTTCTAAAGCCCTGGAAAGTGTCCTGCCCATGCACTCTGCCTCTCCACGCAAGCATCGACGCTCCAGCCTGCCCTCCCTCTCTGTCAGTCCTGTATGTGTTACCATTTGCCTCCTGGCACAGTAAGATAAGTTATCATTAAATACATCCTGGGCTCTGGGCATTTTTTAAATGAGAAATTGAAGAGTCAGTTCCTTATACTGTGCTGCTGTAATGTTGATTTTGTTATTTTTATTTATTTCTATGAAGCAGTACATGTAAACATTATAAAACAGTGGCTGACTGCTTGTTTCTTGTCTTTTAGGACAGTATAAACTTAAATTACCCAGTTGTACCACAGAAGGTAAAGGGAAGACTAGTTCTTATTACTCAAAGTCAGAAGACTTTTATTTTTCAACTTCTAAGTAAACACTGAATGTTAATTAAGCCCTGCACAAAACAACCAGCTTTTAAAGCCTGATTGCTATGGCTGGTTATTCTTAAAGCTTTGGCTAGCTGTGATATTAGATATTTAGAGTATGAATACTTCTGAGGCTTTTTCTGTAAATTCTTATCAGAAATGCCACTTCAACTGCTTCTTCATGGGAAGAAGCCATAGTTTCATGTTTCTTAGAAAGTCAGATGCAAAGGTAACGTGCAATAGAGGAGGTAGTTGCTTTTCAATTTTGAGCTTCAGTTTACACAAAATAAGTTTTGAGAAGCATTTTTGTGTAAATGAAGTAAGTGGAACCAGGTTTAGAACACAGGAAAGGTACTTCATCTATAGGACCTTCTCATTAGCGTCGGTCAATATGGAAATTTGCTGCTGCTTTTCCGGACAAAAGAGGCTGGGGAAAACAATGTGGAAACAGCAACTCGAAAAAGTCATAGGTGCCCTTTGTCTTGGATGGTATATTTACTACTGACTCCTACAAATTTTTTTTCCACTAGGGGAGAGAATACGTTGTCTCTGGGCATACTGCAGGCAGAGATGAAAAGATGCAAAATTACTAAATTGTTAGATATTCTTACATAGAACTCTCTTCAGTGAAATATTCCCTACAACTCTTAGATAAGATGAGCCTCGTCTGAAGTAGTGCATCAGATGGAGTGGAATTGCCTGAGGACTCTGCTGTTATTAAACCTGTGAATGTTTTATTGTCCAGGCAAGACTTAAGTTTGTTTCAAAGAGTGCTAATTTTCTGTGTGAAAAGGTATGATCACAAGTGATTAAGTGGATCAAGAGAGATGATCAATTTGGGCAGAACCCAGAGGTTCTTCAGTTTTATCATAGGGGTTTTTTTACCTCTGTGCTGGAATGGGTCAATTTTGTCTTATAAAAGGTTTCTTTTTAGCTTTTTGGATAGCATACAGGACACTAGCACTGTGGTTTTTGTATTGGAAAGTATTATGATCTAATGTCATCTTCTAAGTGCAAATTAGAGGCTCTTCATTGTTGCTGCTCTCAAGTTCTGAATTTCATATTCCACATATGGCAGTGACCTCAGGGGTTTGATTGGATTTCAAGCACTGATCGTAGTAGATAGGCCATGACAATGTCTCATTCCACTGTCAGGAGCAAAATTGCTTTCTTCTTGTGAACTACTGGAATTGAACTGGAAAAGCAGCTCTAACACCAGCAAATGTTCCTATTTGTAGCTATGCCTGCCATGGATGTATTTAATGGATATTTACAACTCACCTAAATTTCCTAAGTACTGTATGTTTTTGACCATGAATTGAGTATGAATTCTATAAAGTTACTTCACAGAACTGCCTAGTGAACTGTGCATGTTGATGTGCTTTCACTTTTAATGTATGAATTACCTGTCTTGTTCATGTCAATACAGCCTCAGCATCCTCGTGGGGGAACACCACCGTTCCCAGACTCACAGATATTTTTCCCAACCGTTCATGAACGGCCGGTGTCTTTCTCACCACCACCTGTCTGCCCGCCGAAGGTGGCAATTGCTCAGCGGCGCAAGAGCACTTCATTTTTGGAAGCTCAAACTTGCCACTTCCAGCCATTGCTGAAGACTGGCCAGAGTTTAGTTCCACCTGGTGGTAGTCCCACCAATTGGACTCCAGAGGCATTTGTTATGCTGGGCACAGCAGCTCAGAGAGTCGCTGGAGAGCCTCTGCATGTGCAAGTTAATCCCGTGTTTGAGCAAGCTCCTGTCCACAGTGACTATAGATCTGGACCAACACCTCCAGAGGATGCTCACTACAGAATGCATCCAGAAGCTGTGTATTTGGTGGGCATGCACTATCCGTCACAGGTATCGGAGCAGTATGATCAAGTAGCTTATAACGCTCACGCGACTGAACAGCATTTGAAGCAGGTCTCTGAGTCAAACCATGGGCAAGGTGGTCCTCCACAAAGCTCTGTGTTCGACTTTCAATCGGGGCAAACATACCTGGCAAGACACATTCAGAACCTGAGGCTGGATTCTGGGATGGGTCCCCTTTCTCCATTATCCAGTATTTCAGCTCCTCTGAGTGCAGACCCAGCTCAGATGACGTTCCACCAGGTATTTGTTCCGCACTCTGCCCCGGCTGTGCTCTCCCACAGCGGTGATGGCAGAGCGAGCTGTGTCTTTGAGTTCCATGTGCACACACAGAGCTCTGCTTCGGCAGAAGGGGCAGCTTTACCCCCGCGGGTCTACAGAAGTCGCCGGGGCTCTATGGAGACCAGTCAAGAGGAGTCCACCCAAGGCATAGGGTCGCATGGTCGGCTTCAGCCTGTGACAGAGGAGCAGTGTAACTATCTTGGTGCTGGCTTAGCGGGTCCCAGAGGGGGCTCCGCCAGGCGCAGCTGGCCAGAAGGAAGCCCAGAATACTCCAGTGATTCCTCACAGCTGACTTCCTCTGACACTGGTGATTTCCAGTCTCCTCCCCCTACAGGGGGATCATCTTCTGCTTTTGGTTCAGACTTCTCATTGCCCATTGTTCAGCTGCCTCAGAAGGTGTTGCAAGAGTCGCAGCTCTTCATCTGCTTCCCCCAGGGAGCCTCAACTCAGCAGGCCTTGTCCACCTCGCTTTCATCAGGACCACCTGCATCCTATCCTCAGGTTACAGGAGCAAACCCTTCCAGAATTTCACTGCTTTTTATAAGTCATACCTGGCACTAAAAGGGAAACCTTGCTTTTAGACCTGCTCCATGTGGTTCTAAGGATTAGCATTCATGGGGGTGTCTTTCCATCAAGTCTATAGTAGGATCTCTTTAACTTAAGCAGGTTGCTATGAAATAACGAGGCATTAGCAACTGTTTGGTCTGTGTTCAGATTTGGCTGAAATATTGGTAGGGCTTTTGTGTTAAAAGTAAAAACTGGTCAGTGTTCCTCCTGGGACTAGCTGTTCTTTTGGTGAGAGATAGCTGGAGTACCAAATTGGCTTTTAAACAGTGGTTTTAATGAAATGTGTCTTCTCCACAGTTAGAATCAGCAGTGATAGTAAAACTTGCTTTGTGTTTCTGTTGCTGCTCTGTAGCCATTTTAATGTGTTATTTGAAGTTGAACTTTCATACAAATAATGTTTCATTAGACAACAAGGTTATTTTGGTGACTGTCCAAAATGCAAGAGCTTTTTCTAGACTTGGGGAAAGAAAGTGGGAAGAGAGGCATGGAAGGAGCTGTGTTATGTACGTGTACACGGATTTGGAAATGTGTTTGTTGAAGTGTTTGAAGAAGCTAAACAGGCTGAGTAGTTAATTAATGGCACAAACAACTGTTGCTAATTGGTATTGCCACCTTAAAAGCCTTATGTGGTGTCCTTTTGAATAGCAAAACGTGAGGCCTGAAGCTTAGTTTGGAGATATGTGTTTTATCAGCCTGTGTGGTATTTGCATTTGCAATGGTCGCTTTTCTGTACACTGTGACTGTGAGGTGTGTGTCTATATACATTGTGTCTGCACTCCTAGTCTGAAGTCTCATAACTTTCTGTGAAAAGAGAGGATTTACTTTAAGTAGACTTCTCTCTTACCTCTTTTGTCCTTGGAATTAGGGGCTTTGACATTTTAGTTACTGGAATATTAGCAACTTTGGGATTTGTGTGAAGGAGAATCATTTTGCTTTCCGTGTTAAGATCAAGAACTAAGTATTTAAGGCTTTCTGTAAGGGATATTAAAGGTGTTTTAGTAAAGCTGGAACAGCTTTAATCACTAGTCTAATGGATAGCAATTGCTGTACTGTAAAATTTGTAGAATGGATCTCCTACTCAAGAACTCTGAAAACTACGTGGAGATTTTTTCTCCATAAACCTTTGTTAAACTCAGGAGGGGAATTCTGATGGATATGGAATACATCTGGAAAAACAGAAAAAGAGGTCACGTTTTTTTGCAGAATATAAGTTCTGGGATCTGTTATCTAATTTGTTAGAAGATTAGAATTTGAAACCCAAACTGAGTCAGTGTGAACAGATGTTACAGCAGTGGGATGTAGCACGTGTTTAGATCCTAGCCAGTAAGGGCCTCAAGCTTCTAAAACAGCAAAGAAAAAAATGGTTCTCTTCATTGGCAGTCTGCTTTCCCCAAAGTTTCCGTAATTAGAAAAGTATGTAATTTTAACAGACTTGTTCCTAATGAACTTCTGCAAGCTGAATGATCACAGCATTAAGGAATTTTGATAGATATTTCTGATATGATACATATGCACCAGCTATGCTTCTTACAAAGGCGGTTCACCCAAGTGGTGCGTGCTCAGGGAACTCATCTGGAGGTCTTTGTCTAGTTCTCTCCCAGGAGCTGATAAAGAAATGCAGTTGTCACAAAAATAATAATGCAGATCCTGGGATCTGATAAAAAAATTTCAGCCACAAAAATAATAATGAAAATCCATTCCATTTTCCTCTGCATCTTCCACATTCATTTGTATGCCACTCATCCATTTTTTTCGTTGCTTACTCAAAAATTCTGTCTTAGCTAGAAGGTGCACCCCCATATTTCTCCATATCTGATTCTTGGTAGCCTTTGAATGGTAGTGACTCTGGAAATGGTTATCAGCCTGTGTTTTGACATGCCTCTCAAAGGAAACTCATGACATCTGTGTGTACTGGGTACTTTGTAACTGGTCTAGAATTCTGTGTATCTTTGTGCTGGGTTTTCTATGGATAGCTTTATTTCCATGTAGCCTCCTTTTATTGCCCCACCTGGCTGTGTTTAGAACACATGTAAAGGTAAAACTTAATGCCTCTATTTCCAGTTACCATACCAAGGCATCCTGCTCTTAAAGCATCACCAGTGGAAGAAGAAGCTGGTAGGCTGATCTGTCTCATGTTGAGGAGCATGTGGGTTGCAGAGTCTTTCTGTATTGGTTATTTTGGAAGATTTAAGATGAAGTTCAGAACTCCTCCAGATCGCTCTGCTTTGTTCTGGTTGTCGTAATGGAATTTGGCCAGAAGGCCTGCCTGTCCAAGATGACAAGCTAGAAACCTATTCCAACCAGATCGTTCCAGGCAGAAATGATTTTAACTGCCTGCAGCAGAAACCATAGGGTTTTTCTCAGCTGATTTTCTTTTTTTTTCCTCCAGACACAGGTGCAAGGCCAGCCAGCCTCAAGCAATGCATCAGTGCCATCCCAGCCTACTCAACACACTCAGCAGGTAAGATCATAGTTCCTAAACTCAGGGCTGAAGTACTCGTAGTATGGAATTTTGATGACTCTTTTGAGAGCAATTGATTACCTCTGTCACCATTTGACCCATAGTTTTGCAGCAGAGGAATTCTCTGGTGTCTCACCCAGTCTAACGAGCTATGAGATACACATTGACTTTCTGAAATTTATTTTAAAACCCATGTTAATGCTTGTTTTCCCATGCCTGTCTTCCCCAGCTTCCACCTGAGCTTGCAGTGGTGGTCCCATTCAAGGGGAGACATGTCAGGATTTGCAGATTAGACTGTCTAGACAGTCAGACTTCATTCTCATTTTCTCTTCTAACTGGAAATCTGATCTGCAACGTTGTCTTCTCTTAACTGCCTTGTCTTCCTTTATAGAATCTTCATTCTTGGTTTCACAGGTGAAAGAATTCTGTTGCAAGATTTGGTGCCAATAATGGAATTGTATTAGTAATGCTAATACATTTAAACTGACTAAAGCTTAACTGACTTTGGCATATTCTGAAGAACCACTGATATCACTTAGGAGAGAGTAAAAAGCAGAATTTAAGTAGGATATGCTTTGAAAAATCTCTGTTGGGGGGGAAATACAGCTTCTGCCTCTTTTTCCTACTAGAGTGCACAGCAGCCAGCCTCTTCCCAACAGCCTGGACAATACCAGCTGCAGCAGCCCTCAGTTTCTGCCAGCACCACTCCTGCACAAACTGTCTCTCAAACTCAGACTTCACAGATCATGCCAATGCCTCAGGCAGCAGCTGGGACACAGGTAAACAAAATTCTTTCTAGCAGAAGATTTTTTTTCTTCTTCACAGCTGGTAAATTCAGTATGCTGCTGCTTTCACTTCTGTCATCTTTTCTAATGGTTCCAAAACATTCATCCAAACAAGAGTATTCTTAGCGTACTACAACTGTCAGTTTTGTTGGAAAATGTGTTGGAAACGCTTTCACACGTGGCAGTCGTGAGTAATTTGAGGGAAGGAGAGCACTTCCATGCACAAAGATCTTTAAACTGTCAAAAATATCAGGAGGCATATTGATGAATGGTGTATTGTGAACGGATTTTCAGGAACTTGTCATTTCTCTGTTTCCCATACACTCTCTATCTTCTGCACCATTACATGTGTAAAGCATATTCACTTATTTAGGTAGTGAACTATAGGACTCCTTTCTTCATTCTGTCATCTTTCTTACTCAGCTCTTCTCCTTTACTTTGTGGTCGAGAAGCTTCTGTTACTGAATATTGCTTCATTTTGGCTCATATCTCTGTTGAATGTGTGAGCCACAATTTTGTTTTTAAAATTATTGTTTTGTTGCTTGTTCATCTAAACTGCCTTTCCAGTTGCATCGTTTGCTGGCTTTAATTGACATATCCCCTGCCATTCTCTGGATGCTGGCACAGTGGATTTTGATGCTCCTTTCCTTTAGTCCCCATACTCAAAGCTGACAGATTTGTTGTAAGATTTGCACTTCTTTGCTGTAAGAAGGCAGGCTTGGGTGTGGGGACAGAGTTGAGGGGAATTTGATTCTGTATATGCACAAATCAGTGCTTCAGGGTATTCGAATGTTGCTCTTTCACCCTCTGTGGGTGTCTGTGTCAAGAGCCTGTTGAGTTCTTCAAGGGAAGTGTTGCAAAGTGAGGACTGTTTGGAACTCCAGCCAGCTTCCCAGCCACTCTGCCAACTGTGCTCCCCAGCCACTTTAACAGAGTGCTGTAACTTGAATAATGCTTTCTTTGACTAATGTGTAAAACTCTGCTTTCCGCAACCCTGCTTTAAAAAAAAATCTATCTCTATTTTCTTTACCTCCCCAGCTTCCTGTTTCCCAACCAGTGTCGATCATCCAAGGCGAGCCTCAATTACCTGTTGCAGCATCTTCTCTCCCTCAGCCTTCAGTTGCCCCATCAGTCCCCATTGGCTCTCATTTTCTACCCATGGGACAGGCCTTGCCAACTTCCGTGGTTCCCCAGTTCCCAGTGTCTCAGTTGCCTGTAGCAGCTCCTCATGTGACAGTGGCTCAGCCGGGTTTCCAGTCGCTGCCCATTTCAATGGCAGCTGGCATGAACCAGCCACTGCTCACACTGGCAACGTCTGCTGCGGCAGCTGCTGTTCCTGTAGGACCAACCGTTGTCCCTAGCCAGCTCCCCACACTGATGCAGCCTGTGGCTCAGCTGCCCAGCCAGGTTCTCCCGCAGCTCCTGCAGCCGGCTGTCCAGTCCGTGGGATTGCCAGTCAGCATTGGACAAGCTGCTGAAGCTTCACTTCCTGCTGGAGATGCTCTTTACCAGGTATTGTTGCAAGCCAGCAGACCTCTTCTCCACGTTTTTGCCCGTTCCTCTAAGGTACCAGATCTGAGCCGTGTGCCCTGGCCAGCTCACTTCTCATATGAGAGCCACTAAGCCACTAAGAGAAATTCTGTTGTGCGGTAAAGAACCGTTTTAAGGAGGAGAGAAGAAAAAAGTCCTTGGACAACCATGTGTTTTGAATTTTTCATATTTGGCACTGGAATTTGTCTAAAATGACAGAATCATAGTGCAGGGCTTTGTTCAACCACTGTGTGAGAGAGGACAGCTATATATTCAAGAGATCTGTCAGCTCGAGGAAAAAGAAAATAAGAAATTGTGACTTTAAAAATAGGAGATGTGTGTTGGAAAGAAAATCAATGGCAGCATATTCAACAATGTCAGTATTTCATTCCAAGTCTGGGAAGGGGTGGGACAGGGAATTTGTAGAAATCAGGCAGCATGGATCTTGGATGTGACGTAAGTACCTGATGCTGGTTGTGGACTGCTAGACTGGTGGGCACAGACTGCTTCAGCGACTTTGTGTGATCACTCACTGTAAAAGTGGCAACCTGAATAATGATAAAAGTGTTCCTTGTTTCTGGGTCAGCTCATTACAAGAGGACAGGAAGAACACAAGAGTGGTTTTGCTATTTAATCTCAAGAATCAGCGGCAGTTGTATAACATCTGAGCTATAGCTGTTCAGCCTGAAAATTCTTCAAGCGCATTTCTAATCTCAGGCTTTAAAATCTTAAGCTTATATAGGCAGCTGCGAGAGTTGGGAGATAAAGATTGTTTTTCCTAAGACTTGGGACTATGAGTGGGAATTTGCTTGTTCAAGCATGGTGACCTGCATGCTGGCTGCATGAGCAGTTTCCTCCACATCTCTGGGAAGATTTTGGGAGTGCTTGAACAAGTACAGAAGTTTGGAACGTGCCCCTGGAACTGATATTTTTTGTTACCGTCTTGTTTCCTAATTAGCTCTGACGTTGACTGACTCGATTCCCTGATTTCTGTTACAGGGCTTCCCGTCTCGGCTGACGCCACAGTACCCAGGGGACTCGAACGTCGCACCTTCCTCTGCTGTGGCCTCTGCCAGCATTCCTTCTGCTGTGCTGTCCCCTCCCTTGCCCACGGATGCAATGGCCCAGTCAGGCTACCTTGCCCCTGTTGTGCAGCCGTATGGGGAACAGAACGTTTTAGTCTCCGTGGGCAGCCTGGGAGGACAGGTTCAGGTGCCCCAGCCTCCTGTGAGTTTAGCACAACAGGCCTCATCTGCCTCCTCGCAGCAGGCAGTCCTGGAGGTAAATACATGGAATATAATGTAACAATAGATTTTGGGTGTTTGACTCATGCAACAGTGTATCTCTGTGGGGAACTAATCCCTTCTGTGCTTGTCTTCAGGTGGAAGTTAATATTTCAAATTACCTTTTTCTTACAGCAGAATGTCATGCCAATGTGGGGACCTTGTTGCCACTGGTTGTTCTGTTGGGAAGTGAGTGTGCATCCTGCAGGCAAAAAGCAGTAAAACACTTCACTTCTTGCTAGTACTGTAGAACATTTTTGCCGTATCAAAGACAAGCTGCAGTCGATAGCCTTTGAGAATCGGTCGTTATGCCTATTCCCTGCAGCGTGGTTCTTGCAGGGAGAATTTGAGTTGTCTTTGTGTTCTGCATTGGCTTGCCTTTTGCACATTCTGTTAGTGAGACTGTAACTGCATGGCAAACTGTAGTGACATGTCTCGGTAGAAAGGATGGCTGGTTTCCTCTCCTCACTCCTCCTCAGATGACGTTTTGCTTCACTGCAGTTTGCTCTAGAGTATTTTGTAAACTAAAGCTGTCTAGATGCCAGCTGTTTAAACTTCTCAAAAGGCAGAGCTTTCAGCTTTACAGCTGGTTTGGGAGGAAACACTGAAGACTACTGGGTTGCTTGAAGAGGAACTGTACTCTTGGGGGGATTCTTGATTGTAGGTCTCTATTCATAGGGTACTCAGGGAGTCTCACAGACTGCTTCTTCAGAGACTCTTCCAGCAACACAGCCTGCTCAGTCTACCCCTTTGGCTTCTTCTATGGATAGGTGAGCACTGCTTCTCTTCACCAAACTGAATTTCAATGTCATGTGTTAGATTATACTTCCGTGGCTAATCTTTAGATATGTTTTTTCTCCAGGGATATTTTTTTTTTTTCACTGAGAGTGTTCTTGAAGATGTGAATCACTAAAGTTCCAAGAGGGAAAATAGGGTAATGAAGGGTGGAGTAAGTTGTGATTTATGGTGGGGTATGGAGGGAATAAATAAGATTGTGTATAGTGATTAACTTCTAGTCCTTTTTCCTTTGTCATGTCACATGGATCACAAGTGATGTTTTTTTTGTCCTCTTAGCACTTAAGTGTTATTCAAACTCCAGATAGCTTGAAAACATAAGATAGATTTGTACAACTCAACTTGCAAGAGGTGTAGCAAAATAATTAGTTAGAATTTCTATTGCAGCAACCCAGAGTGGTGACAGGACTCTTTTGCTCTGCTTGGTGATTGACACACATCTACCACTTCCCAGAACAGAATATCCTGTGATAGGCTGAAGAGTATTGTTGCAGTTCTGGAATGCATGGATACTAACGGGAAGGTGCCTTTCGTTTTTAGTGCACATTCTGATGTTGCTTCAGGACTGAGTGATGGCAACGAGAATGTCCCAGCTTCTAGTGGAAGGCACGAAGGGAGGACAGCGAAACGTCACATGCGCAGGTCTGTCCGCAGTCGCTCTCGCCATGAGAAGACTTCTAGGCCAAAACTGAGAATTCTAAATGTGAGTATGTTTCATTTTAGGGACAGTTCAGTAGTCATGATGCATTTTTGAGCCTCTACAAGCATTCCAAATATCATCTACTAAGAGCTTTTTGGAGCATTAGGTAAGGTAAAATTGGCTTGCTTAGCTACCAGTGGTTCCACAGAATATTCCAGAATACTCGGTGTATCCTCATGATGCCTTGAAGTGGCTGCCTAAAAACAGAGGCTAGACAAGAATAAGAGAATAAAAGTAGGTATTTATTTGAAGTGCCTTCAAAGGTACACCTTGGGAGTGTAAAGCTTACGAGGGGCTCCACCCAAGATGGACCCTGGGTCACGGGTTCTTCACACTTTTAGAAGTTTGGTCCATTTGCATATCAGGGTTAATTCTCCAATTATAACTTCAGTTAATGATGTAATTACCCCGAGTTTGCCCCTCCTCTTCAAAGGCTTTTAGCTTACACATTTTGGGGCCTGGGACAATCAAGGTGTCCTTGAAGAGCAAACCTAGAGAGGGTTTGTTATGTCTGAGCAGCAGGAGAGAACAGCAGCGAACAGGCCACACAAAATGTCAGAGTTACACTCTGGGCAGTACAGGGTTTGAAAAACATAAAAGTTAAAACCTAAGGCATCACTCAGACAAAAATCATGCTCTATGTGGCATCATTTATTAGACTGGAAAGATAGAACATGTTTGCATTACGCCAGTACTGTTAGTTTGTCTCAGTGAACTTTAAAGCAAAAGTCTTAGATTCTCATGCTTTTGGTTTGAAGTATTATTTTCTTTGCTCTAGGTTTCAAACAAAGGTGATCGGGTAGTGGAATGCCAGCTGGAGACACACAATCGGAAAATGGTTACTTTCAAATTTGATTTGGATGGTGATAACCCTGAGGAAATAGCTTCAATTATGGTAAGATATATTTTAGAGATGAAGAGTCCAGTCAGTTGTAATTTTTTGTATATATTTCAGAATTGCTCTTCCATATAGCATGGTCCATGTTCACCTTATTGGTACGCAACCACAACTAGGATTTTGGCATAGAGTGGTTTAGCAGTCTGATTATTAATTAATGTTGCATGCACAAGTCACATGAAAATTTGTGTCAGTTTCTACCTTAGAATTGAGGTTTTTATCAGGTAAAACTGCTTCTCTTTTTTTGGTTGCTTTTTTTTTTCAATCTGACATTTTTAAAACTGCAAGCAACATTCTCGACGTGCCAGGTTAAAAAAATTGTTTGGTTTTGTAAGAGCAGACATTGCTAGATCTTACTCTTCAAGTGTTTTGCCATGTTGTCAATTAAAAGGGCAAGATTTTGCCTTTAAAGTAAGAAAGGGGAATTGCATTTTGGTTTCTGAAAGTACACAGTGACTGATGCTGCTTTTGACTTTATCAAAAGAAAAAAAACTTCTCCACTCCATGTGTGATGGCCAGGCATAGGAAAGAATTTGCCCTGTAGAGATACTTTTAAATGAGAGTACTGAGTAGCATAGAGCAGAACCCCCTTTTTTATTTTTTTATTTAAACTCGTATTTTTGGTCTGGTACAGTCTAAATGAGCCTGAGATGGTTTTAGTGTCACTGGAGTGAGGGGGGATGACAAAACACAGTATTTTCTGCCACCTTCTTGGGCACCTGTGCAGTATTTATCTTTTGTTGAGAGAGGTGGCAGAATCTGAGTTGGTGTGTGCTGGATTTGTACTTGTCAAAAGGAACCAAACCTGTAGTATGGGAGGAATGATCTCTGCCCCTAATGGCTGTCTGAGAAAGAGGAAGAAGTTGGTTCTTGGCTAAGTACATATATTAGCACAGTAAAGAAGTCGGTGACATGAAGTCATGTGCCAGGAAATATGGAGAGTACACAGATGTCTTTCTTCACCTACACCTAAAGTGATCCTATGGAGAAATAAGAGAGTATGTTTGATTTATAAAACCTAAACAAGCAAAACCAAAACTAACACACAAACACTCTCCAAGCAACAAAAAATGCAAATATTTGAAGATGAGTAGAAGCAAAGTGAGTGAACTTTGCATCCAAAATGCAGTCACGTAGTTAAGTGTGCAACCTAATTTAAACATCTGAATCTGGAACATTGTGCTCATTGTCTCCTTGTTGAATATTGAGCAAACTTTTGGTTGCAAGACTTCCTTGTTTCCTTTTAATCATGATACTGTTTGGCATACCCTATACAGGTGTCTGTCATTCCTAAACTCGAAGTACTGAAGGTTTCTTTAACTAGTAAAGTATTCTGCATTGCAAAGGCTGATACAAACATATCACACCTGACTTTCCTTTCTTGAACCAGCATCCCAGGAATTTAATGTAAAAGCAGTGTCTCAGGCTTTACCTCTAAGGCACTTTCTCTTTTCCAGCAGAGAATCTGTGACTGACAGCTCTACTTCTGATTCATAGACTTGCGAGTTTTGCCATATGTAATTTCAGGAGACAGAATACTCTTATGAATTAGACCAAATCAAAAATATCTTCCTAACTACCGAGTGTATTTGTTTAAACTAATTTTATCCAATATAAGCAAGAGAAAGTATTTTCATAAAGCAATACGATGAATTGGAACTAGACAGGCTGAGCAATCTTCCTGTATTTGGAACATATTTCATACTGGCTTTTGTGTACCACAGCCAGACTTTAAATCAGTGATGTGCACCCTGCACAGAGGAGAAGTCGTATATGGCATGGAAAGAGAGAAGCACAGAAGGCATCTTGCGATACAGAATTTTCAATTTCTTTTATATTACAGTTCTCTTTAAATGTGTCTCTTAATGCACACTGCGTTCGTTAGACAGGAGGAATTGCAGTAAGATAAGGCTGCTAATTTTACATTTCTCTGTGCTGAGTAAAGACTGAGGTGACAGTTTGATGAAGAAGTGAGACTGAATGTTGTTCCACAGCAAAGATTAAACCGGGGCACACATTTCTGTGCTGGAGATAATTTGAGAAACAATTGTTTTTCTCTAAGGTGTCACCACCTTCATCTTGTTCAGAAGAACAGCAAAGGGAAGACAAACATTAGCACCAAGAGTAAATTGTAATTATTCAATATATTGTTTTGAAATTGTTTGTGGAAAATTAATGTTGCTTTGTTCTCTTTACAGGTGCAGAATGAGTTTATTTTAGCAACAGAGCGAGACTCATTTGTAGAACAGGTACGAGAGATTATTGAGAAAGCAGATGAAATGCTGAGTGAGGATGCAAGCGTGGAGCCAGAAGGAGATCAAGGGTTGGAGAGTATGCAGACAAAAGATGACGGCTTCTTCCCGGGGTCGCAGGTATGTGAAGGACAGACTGCCTCAGCTGCTTGTATCTTCCATTTTGGGTGGTATGGTTTTGTGAGTAGAGCTAGCTAGAAATAGAAACTTCCTGTCATGAGAGATATCAAAGATCAATAATTAAAAGACAAAAAGAGAAAGCTTCCTATCAGTGTGAGTGCCTAAAATTAAGTTAGAAAGCTAAATAACAGACCTCTTACTTTTTGATGTGTTTGAAGACTTCCGAAGCTGCTGAATCTCCTAACAGGCCACTAAACAGACAGTCTTAAATGCTGATGCTTCTTGGATTTGAGATTATTGTGAGGTAGGACAGTAAAATTCCAACCCTGTGCTGCTCACTAAACACTGAGAGCCTGGTCTCAGGCCCTCCCCCCAGTGAAGTACTAAGAGATTTGATAGCTCAGTTAGGAAACACAGGTTTTGAAACTGTTTGCTGGGTGCTGAAAGGGGTGACATTTCCTGAATCTCTGCCTAAATTACACCCAGAACTAGTTTGGAACATCCATTTATCTGTAGAATGTTTACGGAAATGAGTTGGATTTCCAAAAGAATCTTTAGGTCAAACTGTTACATTGACAGTCACTAAGCTGTGAGTCTCTAAAAACACTGTAGCTGACGTTTATCTGGGCAGAATTTCTCTAGTTTGGTGATGGTGCTTGGGTCCCAGGTGCTGCTTCCCTTAAATGCCCACATTTCAGTAAGCTAGCATTTTAAGAACTATCTTGTGGGTTTCTGTTTCAGAATAGAAGTTTAAATTTTATCTTACTTTACAGAAATTAGAGTTCAAACAGCCAGATCCTACATCTTCCATGCCACAAAGAATAGGTAAGTCTTTTGTGACTTTTTTCAACAGTTACCTTTTTCTGTTTCAGCGGATGGGTGCAGCCAAGTTTTTATTTTGTATGATGGAGTGCACATTCCATATTGCAGGTTATGTATTTAGTTACAGCCACGTGTCACTAAACATCCACCTTCTTTCTGTTTAGGGGTTCCTTCTAGCTCCTTTACCCAGGTTGTTCACTCTGCGGGAAGACGGTTCATTGTCAGCCCCGTCCCTGAGAGCCGATTGAAAGAACAGGGCTTTTTCACGTCTGCTGTTTCTGGAGGAAACGAAACTTCGGATATGGGTGAGTTGTCTAAGCTCCTAAAAGCTGATACCTAAGACATGTCCATCAAAACTGAAATTAGGTAACTAAACTGTTCCTGAAGGCTTCCTGAAGTACTCAGGGAAGTAAGGAACTGTTCGTGCTGGTAAGAGGTGACCATAATTTGGGTCATATTGTGCAGGATTCTTGGAGAAGAACTGCTGATGGGCTATCTGCAAGACTCTGAAACTTTAATTCTGTATTTTAATATCAGCCTGGATTTGTGTGTTTTGTTGTTTTGGTGTGGGTTTTTTGTTTGGTTTGTTGGGGGTTTTTTTATGCTAAGACATAAATGTGGTCTTAGTCTAACCATAGACAGTAATACTGTAATGGACTTGTTTAGGTGGACTGATAATTTTCTTTTCTTCCAGTTGCAGCATCTCCAGTACATGGTCCTGGAATGAATCTCTCCCACTCAGCATCATCACTGAGCTTGCAGAAAGCTTTCTCTGAGATGGGGCATGCTCAGATGACAGAAGGACCTAGCACAGCTCCTCCAGTGTTCAATCAAACAATACCACCATTTCCACCCGCACTTTCTACCATGGCGGGCAGTGGTGCAACTCCTGCATCTATGGCTACTTCTTCAGTATCTGTTTCCTCCAGCACTGGTGCTTCTCTTCCAGGATCTGTTACTTTGCCTTCAGAAAATGCAGCTGTTGGAGTTGCACCAAGCACAAGTGTGCCAAGCTCTATTTCTCCACCTCCAGCTTCACAGTCTGGACAGCAATCGACCGGTGTCACTTCCAGCGTGAGCGCCCCTGCCTCTTTCTCCTTATCTGCCACATCCCAGCCTGCTCAACCAGTGACTGCAGACATTGCCCCCAGTATCAGCACACCATCGTCTTTGGTACTGCCATCTATCCAGGTTCCTGGTGTCACTGGTCTCAGTGCTGTGGCACCAGCTGTGACATCTCAGTCTACTCCTCAGATTGTGAGTAGTATGGCAGCACCACAGACATCTGTTGCCCTGTCTTTGGCTCAGAACGTGGCTTTGCAGCTTCCTCAGCTCAGTAGCAGTGGCTCTGTGTGCAGTCTGGCAGAAACAACAGTCGTAAGCGCTCCACAGTCACTACCTGAGACTGGGCTGGATAAATCACATCCCTGCAATGCAGCTGGCTTATCTCTTCCAATCTCTGCACCTTTATCATCCTCAGTAGCATCAAGCATATGTGGTTCTGTCTCTCAGCCAGTGATCCATCCCTTACTTGTTCCATCAGTAATTACACCTGCCCTACCCCAGATTTCGGGTGCAACACCCATCTTGCCCCAGGTTCCCTTACCCGGTGTCTTGCCACAACCAGTCACTAACTTGCCTGCAGTACAGCAGACTTTGATACACAGCCAGCCTCAACCAGCTCCATTGCCCAACCAGCCTCACGTTCACTGTCTGGAGGCTGATGCTGATGCTCAGTCTAAAGCCCCTGGTATCGATGATATAAAGACCCTGGAGGAAAAGCTGCGGTCTCTCTTCAGTGAGCATGGTAACGTGGGAACGGTGCATCCATCCGTGTCTCTGGAGACCTCGCTGGTGATGGAAACCACAGTTGTTCCTGGGATCCCAACCACTGCTGTTGCACCAACCAAACCCCTGACATCCATTAGCACTTGTATACCTCCGAGCAGTTTGCCTCTTGGACCGACTGGCTTGCCAGTGCTGACTCCAGTTGCCACTCCTGGGCAAGTGATCACCCCCGTCAGCTACATCTCGGCCTCGAGCAGCATCGCCACAGCAGCAGTGAAAGCGGGGACCTCTCCTTCAAAGCCCCCTCTCAGCAGGGTACCGGTAAGAAACGCGGCGTTTGTGGGACTATTCAGCTCTTCTTGGGCTGCATCCTTTTTATAAAGCTAAATATTTATTCAGGAAGAAGCTTCTTCATTTAATGTAGTATTGAAAGGTTTACATTCTGGTTGTTTTTATGTGTCCCAAGAGGTGTTTTATTTTGTCCCTAATGGGAAAAAAATAGTCCAGTTCTGTTTTATGCTTCTGAGAGATGTGTCTGATGTCACTGTTAGTTTTTCCTACTCTTAAAACTACAAAGAGTGAAGCAACTGTGGTTTGATTTTGTGTTTCTTTGGGGTTTTTTCTTGATACTGCTTTTTTCAAATACAATTTGGATGTCTTGCTTTAAATAGCTTTTTATCTTGTACATGACCACTAGACTGAGATGGTTGGTTGTGTGTTTCACAGAGTGGTCAGGATAGTGTAGTTTTGCTTCCCATCATGAGTCTGTTCCTTGCAGGCAAGGGTGAACATGACTGAAAGGGGATTATTTTTAAAGTTCTCTGCTACTTGTTTGATGCCTGGATAGTGTTTTCCTTTCAAATGCTAGATTTGTAAGAGCAGGATTTTGAGACGTTTAAAAGATACCTGAAAACAAACCTATTTTTTTTGTTTACTGACTCATGCTCTACAAGCAAAACACTTTCACAAAGAAATAATGACTCACAGTAACAACTTGAGAGATGTTGTGGATGTTGTTACCTGCTCACCAACCAGATATATCAGTACACGAAATTTTCTTTTAAATGTCTGCCTGTGTGGGGACACCACACATTTCAGTATTTTAAACTATTTTGGTAGTCCTTTCCTTAAATGGAAAGGTAGCCCTTAAATGGAAATAAATTGAAGAAATGCTCAGGTATTTAACAAACAAAAAACTTTTAATAGTCACTTCTTTTTGTTTCTATAATGTTTTTTTGTACCCATCAACACTTTGTGTTGGTTGTCTTTAGCCAGCCTTGCTATTAACTGGTTTCAGGCCATTCAAATTGAGCCAATGCTCCCAGCATCTCCATTCATTAGTAGTCTTTCCCACGTACTCTTTGTAGTCAAAGACAGTAGAAAATATCTGCTATAGAAGAGTGGGAATATGTGCCAAAAAAGTTGATAAGGAAATCTAGACACAAAGGCATCCATTAATATTTCAATGAAATTGAAAATTAGGAAAGAAATATTAGAAAAAAATGGAAACTGGTATTCATTCAGGAACAGTTGGAGCAGTTAAAAAATTGCTAATTGCAAACCAAAATCACAAAGGCTGTGGTTTAAACGTAATAAATGTTATAGGGTTTTTGATTGTCGGTTGTTGAAAGCTTACCTCCTCTCTGAAGTTTTCCTTTATAGATTAGTTTGATTTTTTCCAAAGCTTAATTTTAATTTCACTTTGTGTTGTTGCTGAGTGTTAAGGAGCTTATTGCTTTAGTTTTCTGGGGTTTGCTAAACTCTGTGTCTTTGTATTTGTTTTGTTTGTGGCCAGACTGTTATGTGGATGGTTAAATGTGTTTCAGCTTGTCTTACAAATGTATTTAAAGTATGTTTTGCCTCTTATTTATAAACTAAATGGCGAAGTTACCACAGCTTAAAAATTGATGCCTCAGAACAGGTAACATCCTGCTGGTGTGTTCCTGCTGCACAAAAAAGTTGAGTTAATGCAACTCAGCCTAGTTCCTGCTGAAATGATTTTGGGAGGATAGATAACTCTGGGCGTGCCCCTTCACCGGGCAGCTGCTCCTGCAGTGTGAACCATCAGTTTAAGCCGTGGTAACACACTGCAAGCCAGAGCTGGTTGTGCTCCCTGAGGACTGGAGCAGATTGTGGAGCAGTTCCCCCTGCCCAGCAGTGCTCGCCGCCGTGCGGGGCAGCCACGGCCAGCGCTGAAACTCCTGAGGCTGTGTGCGCTCAGACTTCAGAGGCACCGGCAAACCTCAGGATGACAGCTGAGAATAAGAGTTGCAAATTGTGTAATGGGTTGCTTAATTCCTATAACTTCCCACTTCCCTAACAATGGAAATGACTAACTGGAATGTGCTATCTGACCTGGTGAGGAGGCTTTGATGCCTCCCTCTAACCTTTCGAGTCTCTCTAACCTCCTCCACGTAACCTGGATGACTTGCCCCTACCCAGTTGCATGGCCTAATCACCTTCTGTGGGTCATCAATACTCTTCAGGTTAAAAAAGAAGCGATGGATCAGAAGATTGGTGTGAGAGCTCTGTAAATCTGTTTCTCAACAAGTGGAGACATCCTCAGGCACTGTCAGTTCCTGTTCTCAAGTCATGTTGCTTGGAACAATTTGCTGGAAGCATGCAGCTTGCAGTTTCTAATGGACAGTTAACATAGATCTTTCAGAAGGAGACTGAATGCATTCTTGCATCATTTTAGAAATTAAGCTTCTTGGAAGAATTATTTTAGCATTTCTTCTTGAAAATAATATCTTCAAGATACTTTGTTCCTGGATACTGCACCTTGTTTAAACTGGAAATTGTGGCTGCTCAAAGATAATCTGGATTATAAAGTAAAAACAAAGCAAACAACTTCCCCCAGCTTGGTTGCAAACGTCCCTAAAGACTCTATGCTAACTGTCCAGGGAGGAATTCTCTACAAAAAAAAGTTGAGGCTTCTGTTGTAGGACATGACTGACTGTAGCTTGGTATCTGAGCCTTCTGTTGTTCCATGTCTGATGGACGCGCGTTTCCTCTTCGTTATCCGTAGGTGCTACCAATAGGTTCTGACCTTCCGGCTGGCACTCCATCCAGTGAGCAGCTGCCACCTTTTCCAGGACCTTCACTAACTCAGGTGCTACACAACTTGGCAGATTTTATCTGCTTCTTTTCCCTTCAGAGAGCATGTTTTGATTAAACTCTCCATTGCATGTTATTAATGTTCTTGTTTTTCTTTTCTTTTGACTGAGTAACCCCTTTTGTGTAACTCTAGCAGTAGCCAGAGTGGCTTCAGCACTGGGTGTGAGTGACCTGGTCTAGTGGAAGGTGTCCCTGCCCATGGCAGGGAGTTGGAACTGGATGATCTTCAAGGTCCCTTCCAACCCAAACCATTCTGTGGTTCTATGCAGCTTGCCCTTTGGGGGTGCTGTACCCAGTGCCTAATCAGGCTTAGGGGTTGTAGTGTGTTGATCTGAACTTGAAAGGTTTTTTAAAAAATGTAATGCAGGGGAGTGTGTGCATAAAACTTGAACCTGTTTTCTTCTTGAAAAGGATATAGTAGCAAAATAATATGAAAAACTATATATTGCCATGAAATGTTTATGAAAATGTAGAATTACTGCCTTTGTGAATTCCTTGTGAGGTTTTGGGGTTTGCTTGTTTCTTTTGGTGATTGCCTTTTTGTTTGGTTGGTTTTGGTTTGGTGGAGGTTTTTTGTTTGTTTGTTGTTTTTATTTTTTGGTTTTTTTTTTTGTTTGGTTGGTTGGTTTGTTTTGTGATTATTACTACATTCTGATTTCACTAGGCTTTAAGATTTGCCAAAGATATTTGAAGCTCCTTATCATAAACATGACTTGAAATGTAGCAGTGGCTTCCCCTGCTTAGCTTCTGTCCTTATATACAATAGTTAGCTTGGATATTTTGTGTGTAAATGGTGGTGCCAGGCAGCAGGACAAGGGGCAGTGGGCAGAAACTGATGCACAGGAAGTTCCACCTGAACAGGGGGAAGAACTTCTTTCCTGTATGAGTGACCAAGCACTGGAACAGATTGTCCAGAGAGGCTGTGGGGTCTCCCTCACTGGAGATGTCCAGGAACCAGCTGGATGCAATCCTGCGTCACATGCTCTGGGATGGCCCTGCTTGAGCAGATGACCCCCTGTGGTCCCTTCCAGTCTGCGAGTGTGGTTTGTACAGATAAGGCAGATGACATCTGAAGTCGGAAGAAAAAGGCTTATTTAACTGAAATATTTTCTAAAAGTAGCTCGTTTTTACATCTTGATCTTAGAGCCACGGGCCATATTCCTGCCCTGTGAATAGCAAGGAAATGGGTATCTTTCTCCAAACTGAGCGAGAAAAAAACACTTGTTTTTTCCCCCCGACTTCAGAGGCAGAAGCTGGTTTCTCTCTTTTAGTCAGTTCTTTCTGAAGCGTGGCTTTACTGAAGAGGAGATGACAACAGTTTGGTGATAATTCTTCCCTGCGTTCTTCCCATGGTCAGGTATCAGATGGATCAGGAGACAGCTGGTTAAAATCAGTCATATGGAGTTCATAGTCCTTTTCATTTTCATTGCTGGAAACTCAGTATATTAGTAGGATTTTCCCCCAAGCTCAAAAGCACTTGTAGCCACTTCTATGACTCAAGCCACTGTACCGCTGCAAAAGGCTGCTTCCTGTTTGTCATAGGTATTTCTGGCAGGATTTGTGGCATGGAAGAGTCACAAATATAGATCCCTTGCTTCTTGTCCTTTGCAAACAACTTACCGAATTTCACTTCTCATTTGAACTCACAAGGATTGTCTAGGAGTGAGACAAAATTGGAGGAGACCAACTGGATCAAATCTAATTGACTTTGTGATAGCAGCAAGTGCTCTTCATAATACTATCTGGAAAATTACTGGCTTGTCTTAAAGTAGATATGCTTGCCTTCCGTGCTGCTTCTGTCACTAGTAGGTGATTACACAACTTCTTTTCCTTTCCTTAGTAGCAGACTCGTAATTTGCAGACAGAGTACACGTCATCACAAGACCAGTTTTGAACAGTCTGTTCCATAGTCTTAAATACCTGTTCTATTTATTCCTTAATTGCTTTTTAAAGTGTATTTAGATTAATCTCTCCAGCTTAATTTTGGTCCCCTTGTTCTGTAAGGAAACCTTTATCTCCTCATCATTCTGATAGCTCTTTGTTTACTTGAAGCAAATATCTTCTTGTGAGAATAAGTGATGAGAATTATTTAGTATTTCAGGTGACATGTCCTCTTTATTTTACAGTATTGGATTAAATTAGCTCACTTGTTGCTAAGCATTTGGATTTCTGAATGGAGTCGTAGAAGTCTGCATCTTCTGCTTTTTTTTGTATAATGGAATTGATACAGGCTTTATTGTTCCTAGGTTTTGCTTTGAAATCCACAAGTCAGGAAGAATGTTATCCTGGCAACCTGTTGAAAGCATCTTGATGCTATCGTGTACCTGTAACTTTCAGTGGAAAGTAGTATTTTTATGTTGTCATGATCTCTGCTTCAGTTTTAAAAACAGATACAGCTTTTTTTATGTAAAAGACTTGGAAAGATTAATAATGCTAAAGTTTGGATGAAAATTTCTGTTCTGTAGGGTCAGAATTGCAACTTAATGGTATCTGACTATACATTCTTCTTTCAGTGTATCTTACGGGCATGGCCCTAATTTAATCAGTTTGAGACTTTGGGACTTTTTTTATCTTCAAGATATTTTTAGGTAAAATATTCCTCTTCTCTTCCTCTCTCCAATTTGATTGTCCAAGTTTGAAAAACATCTTGTATGCCAACTGAAACAGCTGAAATCTAAGTAATAAGCATACTTGAGAGGTTCTGCCCCTCTCCATCCTCTTGGAGTCAATCCATCTGTATAGCCTCTCAGAGGGGACTTGGGGGTTGGGGCTTTTTTTGTTGGTTGGTTGGTTTTGAGTGCTGCTGTGGAATTTTTTGTTTTTATTTATTTGGGATTTTTTAAAGTTCCAGTTAATTTTGCTGTTCTGTTGTTTTTAAACAAATTGCTTAAGTTACTTCCAGTCTTACTGTGCTATACATGTTAAGTCTAAACATGTAGTAAGGAAGCTTGATAGAAATTTGGAAGCTGTACTGAGTACTTTAAATTTTAGTATTAAATATGTCTGTTTCTCAACTATGATTTATTTTTCCTGGGCTGGGACATCGTTTTACTCTTTTCTTTCTCAGTCCCAACAGCCACTGGAAGATCTGGATGCTCAACTGAGAAGAACCCTTAGTCCAGAGACCGTCCCAGTGACATCTGCTCCTGCCTGTGTATGTTTGCAATGTTGGCAGCTTAGTAGTCTTGAAAAACCTCAGTGTTTTCCCAAAGTCGTGCTCTTAGGTCACTGCCTTTAACACCACTACACCAGTATGTAGACTTTTAAAAATAAAAATTAAGAGTCATCTTCCAGTTTGTGGGACTGAGTCAACCAGAATCGGGAAAGTCTGTATATTGCAATGGATTATGTAATTTCCTGAGGCTGTTTTTTGGTATTAGTTGTTATTCCAGCTTTTCTGGTGATGTCACTGAACTAGAGATGGAAGTGACTGTGGAATAAGGGGAAAGAGCACTAAACAAGCAATATGTGATATGTCAGTCTTAATTTGGGAGGGATGTTTCAAGTGTGGATCTGAAATTTTAAAAGTTTCTAGTAAAGAGCTTTGGATACTAAATGAAGACAAGGGTTGACAATGCCAGTGGCTGTTCATGCATTATTTCTGCCCAGGCCAAGCGGCGAGCTGCTCACAGCCTCAGGGTTATAAGGCCTGTAAAATCTCTTGTCTTGCATTTGTCTTTTCGTGGGTCATACTTTGTCCCTGTTGGAAGCAAAAAAATTATGTAATGTACAGTATGTTGGATTTTTTGGCATTCAGTGAAACTGCTAATTATTTTAATATAACTTTATTTTGTTTTCGCCCTTGAACCTGCAGTCTGTGCCCTCAGTAGCATCAACAACGGTCACTGGGCCAGTGTCCACAGCAACGCAGTCTCTGAAGGATGGTAAGACAGCCATGATTACTTTAGATGATTTCTCAGCATGGAGATAGAATCCAAAATTGAACAGAGTAACCACTTGGAAGGTTACAGCCTTTTCTAGTAAGTTATGGAATGGCAGCTCCTTGAGGGGATCATATTAGTTTTTAGTAACCAGACTGAAGTTTTCCGCTGTAGGCCAGGAGTGGGGGGATCATAGATACATGCGTATTGTAGTGACTCATTTAGGATTTAAAGCTGTCCAAAAACCTGGATTAAGACTCACGAAGAGTCTCCACTATGCTGCTAAGGTACAGCATCAGGACTTGAAGAAACTGTTTCTGTTGTGTGTTATGTTCCTGGCAACAACAGTAGGACTCATTTTGTGTCATCACACTGTGTTCTACATGTAGGATACCCCTCACTTACCTAAGGGTGTTTCATTTCTGTTTAAACAGAGAAACCAAGGTTAAACTACTAAAAATTTAAGGAAGGTAGTAGGAAACCCAGACTTCCTTTTGTCTGCTTTAAAACGACAGAAGGTTAACTGGATGATCACCCGTTAAAGTCTGGATGATCACTGACTTTCAATTCTGTATGAATTGAGTTACCGGGGGGAAATCCAAACACTTGCAAAATAATCCGAGACTTTCCTGTCGCTATTCACCTAATTGTTTTAATGCTTGAAATCTTCCATTTCTAAAAGAAGCTGTTAATATGGTGCTGAAATTTTTTCTTGAACTGTCTAGTAAACACTAGAGCATGTATTTAACATGCACGTGCCTCTGAAGTTCAATAGCAAACCTTCAGAAGCTAATAAAACCATGAAGGAAAATAAATTAAATACTCTCATTTTGGGATACTGGTAGTGAACTATTATGTAGAATTTGTTAGTCTGCTATAAAATGAGTTGGATTTTGTCTTTTAAGTTTAGAAGGTAAAGGTAAACAAACTGGGAAGTTGCTGAATAAACAGAGCAAGCTGTCCAATAGAACTGATTTAAAAATAGTATGTTATTTCTCAGCTTTGTAACTTTATACTGCCAGTGCACAGAGCAGCAAAATCAGGAGATGACACCTAAGAATCCAGCTTGGAAAGCTTCAGATAGACACTTTCAGTAGATGTGGTTTATAACATTTCTTCGACTTGCCCCTTTTCTATAAATAAATTGTCCACAGCATTTGTAGTCACTCTGGATATTGACTTAAAATAAGCTTTTTCTTGCATAAATTTCAGTTCTATTTTTTATTATTTGTCTATTTCACATCCCTGTTTGAAATCAGTCTGCTTTTTTTACTGTTGCCTGAAAGTGTACTTTCAGCAAATACACTGTGGAGGGAAGCTTTGTAGAAAAATGCTTCAACTTAACCTTCATAGTTAAGATTTTAATATTAATATGGTGCTATGAGTCCAAAAGCCTGTTTGGAGTTAACAGATGAATTTGAAGTACATAAGAAGAAATGGTTGGAGTTCAAATAATTTGTTGCTCATTGTTTTCTTAATCCCGTTCTCCTTTTCCTTAGCTTTGGCATCAGGTGATGGAGAGAGCAGTGCTGTGGCTACCACAGCGGGATCCAGTGTGCTGAAGATGGGACGGTTTCAGGTAGGAGATGCTAAACTCACTTGGCTCTTGGTACAGCATCTTTGGGTGGGTCCTGGTAGTGTACCCAGCTCAGTGTGCCTTGTACTGGACTTTGCTGTCCATGCTTGTGAAAAGAGCTTGTGAAAGCAGTTCTGCAGGTGCTGTTTCCATTCAGGGCAGAGATTGCATAGTCTGTGCAGGTCTAGAGTTGTGAATACAGGGTTTCATCATGGCAGGCCGTAGCTGTTGGCCTTGGTCTCTAATACTAGGCTGCTTTTTCACTAACAGGGCTGGGATGTTCACTGTGTTATGTCCTGTTGGTGAAGGAGGCCCCATCTGAGGCTGCTGTTTTTTGGAGTTAATCCTCCAGATTACACAGAAGTACTACTTTGTGTGGCAGTGTTTTGCCTGGAGGGAAGCAGTCGCTTGCTTTGTGGCATACCTAGGAAATGAGTTATTTTCCCCTCTCAGATGCATCTTACCATTAAGGAAAATAAAAGCATCGTGTTGAGGAAAAACTAAGGAAGCCTGCGTGATTGTATTTCTATTCTAGGTATCCGTGGCAGTGGATGATGTGCTAAAAGAGGGTGACAAACCTGAAGCTAAGCCAGTGCAATTTGAAACCACCTCCACTGATTCTTCAAGCCTTTCTGGCAGCAGCCCAGAGAGCACGCTGGTGAAGCAGGCTGAGAGCCGGAAGAGCGGGGCCGTGGCTGCCGCCTCCTTGGATGTGGTGGACGGCGTTGCTCAGGCAGCTCCCGCGCTGCCGGCAGATGCTGCTCAGGCTACCAAGGTCGGGCGCTTCCAGGTGACGGCAGCGACCGATCAAGTGGGGCGCTTCTCCGTGTCCAAGGCTCGCGATGAGGTCAGCTGTGCCGAGAAAGAGCCGATGACTCTTCCTCTCGCTGTGGGCTTGGAACAAGTTGCTTCTTCAGCTGCAGCTCCGAAGAAAGAGCTGGAGTCGAGGCAGTCCCCGCACATGAATGGTCCATCCTCTGATCCAGAGGCCGCCTTTCTAAGTGGGATGGCTAAGGATTTGGATGATGGCTCAGGGAGCCCAGACTCTGTCCAGCACCTGGGATCGAAGATCAGCCTCCCTGTTCAGAGCCTCAGCAACTCCTTCAACTCTTCCTACATGAGCAGTGACAATGAGTCGGACATTGAAGATGAAGACTTGAAATTGGAACTCCGTCGGTTACGGGAGAAGTAAGGCTTTTTCTCTGTGTGGTTGTGTATGGAATATGTGTAACGGGGTTCATCTGAACTTCACCCGCACTTCCCTTAGCTTTGCTAAGTGTCAGGAGCCACTGTCAGCATTTATGTAGGAAGTAAGGTTCTTCGGTGGGAAAGCAGTAAGTAATTATAACTAAAGAGGAATATACACGTTTGCTGGGCTTAATTTTGTACCCTGTAACCTTGTTGTATGTAGATTGACAGCTGCACTGTGGATAAGACTGTAGATCTAAGGAAGATTTGGCATATCACTGGAGTTAGTGGGAAAAATGGAGTCTTGTTTGAAAATGACACACAAGCCTCTGCATTTCTCTTATGAGTTTCTGGCACTTCTAATGGTTCTTCTTTTCCTGAAGAGACCTTGTTGGCTCAGAAAAAAGACTTAGAAGTGAAGCAATGTGACCTACTAATTTATTTATACTGAAAGTTGAACTTTCTTTTAGGGTAGCTGGCAGTTTTAAATCCTGTGTATGCAACTGCTCTGAAACAAATTTTAAGGCAGTACCAGTATAGAAGTCTCCAAGGCCATATGTCTCAGAAAATAAGTAATCTAGCTACTCCTGTAGCATTTGAATGCTTTTTTTGTACTTCTGTTTACTCTGGTTTTGTGATTGCAATGTTGGGAACTTTGTTTTGGAATTCTAGCCAGGGCTAAAGCACACTGGAAAACGGCAAGTGTTTTGCCATGTGTGGTCAGTGGTTATTTGTGGAAAAGATTTATTTCCTGCTTTCTTAAATGTTTAAGAGTTCGACCAAAGAAGCAGGTCAGGCTTGACTGGAGGGGAGGAACTGTTTGCACGTATGTCTATACATAGAATTCTTGTAAATGACACTGCTTTGTAACTTGTCAGGCACCTTAAAGAGATCCAGGAGCTGCAGAGTCGCCAGAAGCAGGAGATTGAGTCACTCTACATGAAATTGGGAAAGGCCCCACCTGCAGTAATTATTCCCCCAGCTGCACCCCTTTCAGGAAGAAGGAGACGACCTACGAAAGGAAAAGGCAGCAAGTCCAGTCGTAGCAGCTCCCAGGGGCATAAAAGCCCTCAGCTGTCAGGTAAGACTTCCTTCAATATTTTTAGTAGATAAAATAGACAAAGTACCATCTCTCATTCTTAGATCTGTGTCTCTGTCTTTTCTTTTGAGGAGTGTCTTTCTGTGTGCCAATTCCTCCCCGGATTTCTTTTATCACTTTTAAAATTACTTTTGCTATTTGGTAGTCTTGCTTGGGACTTTTTCAGTCCACTGAAAGGTACTGTGACATTGTTCTGTAAGAGCAGTTTTAAAGTTGTGATTTGTATTTCTTAGATATTAGTCACTGGGCTCTGACTAGGAAGAAAAGTGTAAATTTACAGTATGGGAGAAAACATTTGTTTTTTAAAGATAAACTGTGCTTGTTCCCTCCTGAAACTGATTTTGCAGAATTTTTAGTCACCTTCAGAGATTTTTTTTTTTAATTTAGTACCACTTAAGCATGGTAGTACTATTGTCCTTACACTGCAGAAACTTAGTCACAGTTGATGGACGTTAAACTAGTGGGTTTTTTTAATGGAACTGAAGGTTTATTGTACTTACAAATTGAGAGTGTCAATTGTCAAGGCTTCCTTTCTTACTGAGACCATTTTTATAATAAACAGAACTTGGGAAATAGTTCTGTTTACTGATTGAGTGACATGGGTGACAGATACTCTCTGGGTAACTGGAGATGTTTTTCTAATCCTGTAGCAGGAGCAAACAGTATTGGAGTGCCAGCAGAAATATTTGTTACTGCTTCTTGCATATTCACTTTGGTAATTCCACGTCATGCTGAGCTTTCTGTGTCCAGTCACCCTGGCTGCTCATTTCCATTTTGTTATGTGATAGAGGAGCTCTGTGAGCACATAAACCAGCACAGAGTTGTCTTAGAACTGAAGAGTTTTTCTGGTCTTACTCCTTTCTCAGAAACTGGAGTAGTTCTCTCCCCCTGCCTCTCCCTCTCTTGCTTGGATTGTCATGCTTGCCCAGGTTCTAAAATGTGTGGAAACCAAAAATTTTTGCCTTCCTTTTTCCCCTAGGCAACCTGTCAGCTCAAAGTGCACCATCCGTCTTGCCCCCTCAGCAGACCCTTCATCCTCCTGGTAGCGTGCCAGAGACTGGGCAGAACCATTTGTTACAGCCCCTCAAACCTTCACCTTCCAGTGAAAACCTCTACTCTGCCTTCACCAGTGACGGTGCCCTCTCGGTACCGAGCCTTTCGGCACCGGGCCAAGGTAAGACTCCAAATGCAATTCGTGTAATTAGCGGTGGAAATGAATGATTGTCTTCATGACACTTGGTTTTTAATACCTGGTGTAAAGTAGCTTTGGGGTCCCCAGCCTATGTGTGGAGACTGATAAGGATGTTGTTTGCAACTGGGTTGCTAGCTTCTCATTCAGGTGAAGTGTGAGGTGGTTGAAGGTGTGAAACCCCAAGGACAACACAAGAGACTGCAGTGGGGTGGTGGCAGGCGACGTTCTGCTGACCTGGGGAAAGTTGTTGGCTCACAGGAAGAGAGACAGATGGGAATGGGGGATTGGAAATCAGAAGTGAGACCAAGGAATGGGCAGAGCAGGTTTGATGTTAACAGATAGCTGAAATGGTTGGAAGTGTCCAAAGACTTGGAGTCTTAGTCCTTTTAGACTTCCTAACTGCTTTGACTGTTTCTGTCAATGGAGTTTTTAACAGTAAAAGGTAAAAAAAGGCTCATGTTCTTTAATTGTGAATTATCCTGGAAGGAAGAGTCAGTGTAGGAGGATGAAATGGTGGGAGTAGTAAATTGTTCATTTACTCAGGTTTCTCAAGTTGTGAGTTGCTTGTTTCCTAGTATGTTATCAACTAATTTCTCAGACGCACCTCTGACTTACTCAGTAAGGAGGACTTTATTGCTTGTCATTAAGGGGATGATTCCTTTACTTACCTGACCTTAGCTGTTGCAGGTTTTTTTCCCCTTGCACATTTTTTTGAAAAGCTTTGCCATAGACAGTTTGAATACATCAATTCTAATGCATGGTTCTGCTGAAACTGGAGAAGTACATACAGAAAATGGAAACAGGCTTTATGGAAGAATTTTCTGTAGAGCTTTTTTTTAAGGAACTGTTTCAGGCGTTTTGGAGCTACTTGAATCATCTCCCTGCATCTAGAGTTGTGCAGTACCGTTTTATAATTGGACACTTTTGCCAGGATTTGGCTTTCCTATAGATTGCAACTTTATAGTTGGTTTATGTCCTGGAGAGTAGCAGTGCAAACGTGGCCTCGTGTCTGGAGGTGTTGGAGGCAGTCTCTTCACTCCGTATATTGTCTCTGTACTCTTTGGTCTGCACTTTGAGACTTATTCTTGTGTGTCGTGTGATTGCATTTCACCCTTCCAACTTCAAGTTGCTAACATCTTGTAGTGGTGTTCTGTCTCTTCTCCTCGCCTTTCTCTGTTCTCCCCGTTCTTGTTTTCTCACAGGCTGTGCGAAGTTTAACTGTGCATCTGAGAGAGTGACCTTCAAGCCTGGTGGCAGGAGGACCCGATTTCTGAGTACGCCCTGCTTGGCTCTTTGTGTGTAACACCTTTACTCCTTCCTTGTCTGTTTTTTGTTTCGTCTTTTTGGTTTTTGTTTCTGCTGCTTGGATCTGTTTCATGCAGCCCATTCTCATCTGCCACCTTGTATCCCCTCCCATCCCATGGCTCAGCTCAGCTGCTCCTAGCACACCTCTAGAAGTTTGGGTTCTCATGTTAGGTGTTCCCTGCTGTTCTCACTGAAAGGAGCGCTCATTTTCCCTAAACCCTTAGTGGAAACTTTCAGGACAGGTCAGTGAAATGACACAAACTGGGGAGAGTTAGCAAGGTCCATCGGTAATTTTGCATATGTTAGATGACATGAGACTTGGGAGGGGGTAATCTTTCTAGTGGAAGAGTGAGGAAGATTTGTTTTCCAAATGATCCCTTAGCTGGACACTGCAGTAGCTGACAGGGGGAGTGTTGCTCTCCCCCAGCAGTGTGCTTGCATGCTCTCAGCACTAGAGCTGGTGACAGTGCAGAGCTTTGATGCCACCTGTAGGCAGTTCGTAGTGATGATTTGTGTTCATTAACAGATGGCTAGCTAGAGATCCAAGTGTTTCAGGGTTTTTAAAATAATTAGAGAATATTTCCAGGCAAACTCAAAAGAACCTTACCTACTAATGGGCCCAGGTTTAGAAGTTTTTCCTGTGAATTGGAGATGCGTTAAATGTAAAACAAATAGCAGTATAAAGGTGGGTAAATAGACATTTTCAGACATCCTGTCAGCCCTCACAAGCTAGCTTGCAGCTCTTTTCAGAATCCTCTCATTTGTATTTACATTAGGCCAGACTTACAAGAGAGCCTCAAACTTCTGATGTGGCTGAAATAACAATGCGCTTGAGCCGAGGCTGCTGGTGTGATGCTTTTTATTGGGAGTGCTGCAACATCTCCCATGCTGCTTCTGCAGGCTGGACCCTTTGAATGTCTGACATTTGTTTCCCACCCTCTGGAATGACTCGATATGAGAAAGTTTTCAGTGCTGTCAGGAGCCCTCCCGTCGCTGCACTGCATGGCGGTACCACACGTCTGCATCGTCTGTCGTGCTGTGGTTGGCAGTGGCTCAGCTGAGCTGTGTGTGGGAACTGGGCCTGGCCTTCTGCAGAGACAGCTGCAATCCAACCAGCTCTGTCCTTTGAGAAAGGAAAGGAGGCAGAGGGAGCGAGACTTCTTCCTGGCTGTTTGGTTTTGCACTAACTCTATGCCACTTCTCTGGATTTGGGATCTAAGCACTAAAAATACTTAATTTGAGCAGCTTTAAAAGTTTTTGCTGTGTATATTAATGTGCAGATGTGCACTGACATCTGCACTCTCAAGATTTAATGTTCCTTTCTTGGAAGAAGTTAAATTCTTACCAAAGCTGACTTAAAATTACTGTTAGCCTGGCCTGTCCTTTTTGGGGGAATGGAATATGAAGAACAGCCAGTCTGTTTCTAGAATTGACAATTAGCTGAATATATGTGAGTATAATTTACTTCCAAGGCCTTGGCTTGCTGTAAATTGACCATCATCTGGCTATAAGAGTACTTTGGCATGTGTATCTCTTGCTTTTGGGACTGATGCTGAGGGAAACAGATTCCTTTTGAAGCGAGTGTTGTAGCTGTCCTGTAAAAGCAGGTAATACTTGGCATGGCTCAGCTTGGCCTGGCACTTGGCTTGCTGCAGGCTGCTTGCTTCCTGGAGCCTTGTCCTTGAAATGCTGTGGCAGACAGCTGTGGAGAGTGACAGCTGGAGAAGATCCTGGGTTGGAAGCAGCGGTGTTGAGGAAACAGTGCAGTGACTGATGCTTTTAACTGTGCAGCTGGAGAAACAGAGTGGTACAGCTTGGCAGGGAATGTCTGAACTGTTTTCACACATCTGAAAAAGAGGGTGACAAACTAAAAGCACTCGACCTATCAAATAAATTTGTTGCTGGTTGAAATTTGATAGTTGTAAAATGCTTCCTATGTCCTGGCAAAAATGGAAGATGTACTTGCTTTTCCTTTTGTGATAACAACCACAGTTGTGACTGTGTTATAGCAGTTGTGACCTCAGTGTCTCCTGACATTCTTCGGTATGGTTTGGGAATTATGAAGAATAAATGTAGGAGGCTGGGCCTCGTCTCTTTGTGATTAAACTGTCAGATGAGTCTTTGAGTTTGTCTAGAATGTCCCAGTAGTGACTGTAAAAGCCCTGCTGTGCTGTGTCCTCTGTTTCTCACCAAGCTTTTTGTAATGTTTCCTGATACTAAACATTTCTCACTGTTTCTCTTATCTTTAACAAATTACTCTCTCTTTGTGCTTCAGGGAAGATGGTGAAAAAAGTCTGTCCTTGCAACCAGCTCTGTAGTAATTATCTTATTTCTGTTATCTCCGATTCCTGATTGTAAAGCTATTCGTCAGCTTTTCCTGGTCACCGAAGCCTTATGTCCCTGACTCTGTCTCCAGCACAGCATCTGTCTGTCTGTGTTATGCCCTCTGATGTGTGCTCTGTCCTTAGTATATTGACCAGTCTGGTGCTGCTCTTGCAGCCAGGTGGAGGCAGGCAGAGCCTCCCCTTCACCGTGGAGCTCTGCTCTGGCTAACAAGAGCGACAGCAGGGTCAGTTGCTCACTGTAATGTGCTGGAGTTGTATTCAGAGCAGCTGCTTGTTTTTGATGGGGCTTGTCACCTCAGTGATGCATCCAATTGCAGACACTCCTCCAACTTTTTAAAAGCCTAAGAGTAAGCCATCAGAGATCTCCAGTGTGTCTCCCAAAGCAAGAGATGTTCAGAGAAGCCTGTGTGCACATGTCATTTAAGACTGTTTTAAAGGTGTCTTTTGACTGCTGGTTTATGGGGGGGAAAAAATCCAAGGGCAGAATGAAGGCATTATAGGTAGTGGGCTGGAGAGAGAGAGCCTGTTTCACTTCAGATCCCTCATGTCAGAGCAGAACTGGGGACGGCTGCTGTGACCGAGCAGGAATGTGGGGGGTTGTTTCCATGGAATGCTACAAGTTGAAGCACTTGCTTTTCAGACTCTTCTGGATGGCAGTTTCTGCAGGCAGTGAGCATGTCAGAGCTAAAGCGTGAAATTCTTGGGAAGTCAGTTTTAAATCGACATTACGTGAGAGCTCAGCTCTGATGCTGTAGGCTGGTGTGTCTGTGACCTGAGATGGGAGCTCCCTGCCAAAATCACTTTGGGAGACAAGGCTCTGGCAGCCTTTGTCACCCTGAACCAATCTAGTTAATTGGAAACTCTCAAACTTTCCTGAGTCTTCATTCTCTTCAGCTGGATGTGCTGTAGTATATGCCTTGAGTAACTCTCTCCCTTCCGTAGCCTGAGGAAGCTATCCAGTGTAGGTCCAGGATCCAGAGTACTTAGTGATTAAAGTGGAAATGTGGAATAGCACAAGCGGATGCTGGCCATCCTGAAGAGGATGAGAGCAAGTGTGTCAATTCCTGCATGAACCCTCATGGTGGAATGTGATTATTACTGGTTTTGGCAGTGTTCCCCCTCCCCTCTTTCTTGGTTTTGCCTCATTTGTCTTTAACTTCACCTTTCACATCATTGCTCTTAATAAATGATTGTATGCAGAGCCCTTTCCACGTGATGCATGCTTAAGGTTCTTGTTACTCCACAGCAGTTTCCTTGCACCACACAGGGTGTTCCTGCTCCTCTCCATCTGTGCTGCAGCCTCACTCCCTGCTTAGGGAACCTTTTTCTTCCCTTTCCGCGTGTTCTCGCATGTCTGCCCCCACTAACAACTCCTGCCCCGCCTGTGGGCACCCAGCCCCGGAGCCACTTCCATGCTTGAGCTGGAACTGGTGGGATGGATCCGTGTCCTTCCCTCCTCAGCACTGCTAGAGGCAGTAACACTCTGTTTATTTGTCCCGCATAGTAAGTATGTCACCTTCCTAATCCACTCCTCAATACGAAACATTCCTGCAGGGGTTTGGAACCAGTTCTTTCTTTGATACAGCAGTGGCAAGGAGTGTGGCTGATTGCCAGGGAAAGTGGGACAGAGGAGGGGACCTGCCAGGCAACAGACAGCGACTCTGTCATTTGGCCGTTGCAAAGGAGACATGATGTTGGTTGCTGGCATTTCTGCTGATCCACCTCCAAACAGGTTCCCTTCAGAAATGCCTGCCATAAACTCAGGTTTTCATGGATTTCCCAGGTGCAGTCTCCTGAGGGAGCAAATAGAAATATTTGAGGAACTTTAGGAATAGGTGAGGATGAGTGTTTGCAAGCAGTGCTGTCTTCAGCCCTGCTGATGCTGATTTTGTTGGTGGGTCTGCCCTAGTGGTTAACTGGCACTTCCACGTCTGTAAATGAGGATACTTTGCAATACTGCTGGGAATTTAGGATCCTAGGTAATACATGATTTCTTTGCTTCCTGTTATGAGGTCTGCCTTTTAAAAACCTAGATTGGAGTGCAGTTGCTTGTTTATGAGTGGCATAGGAAAGCTATCCAAAACAAAGCTTCTCGGTTGGTTTTCCCTCCCCCACAGGATAATGTACAGCAAGCTTCCTAGCAGAACTGAAACCTGGCATTTATGTGAAGGGGTTTTGTGTTCTTGCAGTGAAAGGAGAAACCTGTCAGAGCTTATCTGAGGAACTACTCTCACTCCTGCCTTCTTTAAGCTGTATTAGTTGTTTTCATCTCAAATGCTCATTATTCTGACTTAGGAAATCTGAACATATTGGCAAAAAAAATGCTTTCAGAGGCAAAAAGCAAAATTTAATGCAGTGCAGACTTTCCCTGCTGATCCTGGCTGTTTGGTGGATGAAGGCAGTCCCATCTGGTTATCCTCAAGAACATAAGTATGGCAGCTATCGGAAACAACAGTTGCTGTTTCTGACTGGGGCTTTTTTTTTCTTTTTTTGTAAACTCAGTGAATTTTTCTCTTCTTTTCACAAAGTGGAGATAATTTGCTACAGAGCAGCTGGCGATGCTGATTGTACTGCTCCTTATTCAGCATCCAGCATTGTCCTCCAAGGTGGAATTGACCTGTGCCAATAGTGGTTGCTGCTAATTAAAGGGCGTAGGGTGAGAGAGCGACGTGCCTGTCCTGTCATTCAGTGCTGAAATCTAATGTCCTTTTCCTTCTACAAACACCTGTAGGCTGCTACCATTCCCCTCTTAAGATGACCACTTGCAGCACTTCTTGCAAAGTAAACATATCTGTGAAACATTCCATCTGAGAAAACACCTGTAGGAGTCCTTGCAGTTCCCACTTCAGTGTGTCCTGGAATTGAAACTTAGAATTAATCTGCATGGCATTTTAACTGGCTCTCTCTTGGTGTGCCATTACCACGGTTATTTAGTGCACTAGAGAAGGGTCAGCTTTGGCCCAAGTTGTGATTGCTGCTGTTGTGTTTGTAGGGACCAGCAGCACCAACACCGTGGGGGCTGCAGTGAACAGCCAGGCTCCCCAGACCCAGCCCACTGCCATCGCCTCGAGCCGCAAAGGGACCTTCACGGACGACCTGCACAAGCTGGTGGATAACTGGGCCCGGGATGCCATGAACCTGTCTGGCAAGAAAGTTGGCAAAGGGCACAGCAGCTACGAGGTGAGGTGTGCTCCGTGAGGGTTATGGCGAGCAGCTGTGGGTGTCCTTCTGTCTCCCTGGGCTCCAAACACAGCTGGAGCACAGCTGGGACAGCAGCTCTAGAACAGTGTTAGCTGGCTCTTTCTGTGGAGGATGTATTGCCTGCTCTGGAAGGGAAGGGGAGAACTAAAGGGGAGGGCCATGGCACGTCCTTGTAAATACCCCTTGGGAGCGGATTGTGGACCAAGGGGTGGACTGGTGGTTTTTAAAGCACAGGTGTGTAACTTGTCTCGGTGGTTGGATTATCTTTCAGGGCCCTGGAATGGCAAGAAAATTCTCGGCACCAGGTCAGCTCTGTATCTCTATGACATCTTCCCTGGGTGCTACGCCCATCCCTGCAGCATCAGCTACCTCTTTAGGTCCCTTCAGCAAGGCCATGTGCCCCCCGCAGCAGTACGGTTACCCCGCAGCGTCCTTCCCCCCGCCCTGGAGCGGGGCCGGGGGGCCAGCACAGCCACAGCTCGGCCAGTTCCAGCCCGTGGGTGCCACATCTTTGCAAAGCTTCAACATCAGCAATTTGCAGAAGTCTGTCAGCAACCCTCCAGGCTCCAACCTGCGGACCACTTAGCCGTGCTCGGAGACCCCGCTGGCTACACCTCGGGACAGGACATGGGGAGGGAGATGGGGCCCTGTATCAACTACTAGTGCTGCAATGAACTGGTAGCTTGCCAGACTGGGAATGAATTTATCTTTTCCAACCATTGCTGTCAACTCTCTGTAGCGGGAGTTTCCCCACACACTCGGAAGGGGGAGGAGGATGATCAGCATCCTTGTGATGGGACAGTGCTTTCCACCGAGGGGGGCTGCTCTTGTGTGGAACGAGAGCCGTGAAGAGAGGCCGTGGGGTCAGTTCATACAGTCTTGCTGTAAAATTTTTCTGTTTTGAGGCTGAATCCACACGTGTGGAGGTGGCAGAGCTGAACCCCAGCATGAGGCTTTAGCACGCTTCTCGCCTCTTCCTGAAGAACCAAGATCAGGAAAAAAGCTGTCCAAATCCCCCTCCTCTCCCTCTCCCCAGTCAATTGTATCCGGCTCTGAAACGATGGGGCACACGAATGGACTTGCGATGCAGCCCGTGCTTGATAGGTCATTACTGCTTTAAGTAAGATATTAACAGCTTTGACTGCAGCATTAGAGCAATTTAAATTGTTAAAAAAAATTTTAAAAGTTCCCTGCGGACATGTACTTACCATCAGTTTTGATGTGGAAACACTGTGATATATAAATGTTGTTGGACAACAGTAGTTTAAAAATGAGTGGAATATAGAGGGTTAAAAAAGTTAAAAAGAAAAAATGGGAAAAAAAGCTAGCTATATCCTTATACTTATTGGAGACACTTTAACTTTTTCCTTTGTATTTTCATTGTATTAGATAAATAAATGTGAATGTAAAATTGTATAAATTAATGTACTTGAATACTTGTCTGTTCTCCCAGTATGCTTGCTGGATATTTTAGTGCCTTGGACTTCTCTTGCTTCTGCAGTTTAGCGTCGTCTTCCCAGCAGAGCCCAGGTGGACAGAGGGCAAGTTGAGGGCAGGATGTTTGTGCCCAGCGCCCGGGACGTCCCGGGCTCCCGTTCGGAGGAGGAGTGTGGAGGGGAAGTCACCGAGGCCGCGGTCAGAGCAGCGTTCTGTGTGTGGGGGAAACTTGTCCAGGTGGGCAGAGCTGAAGGTGTGGGGTGACAGGGGCCAGGTGGGGTGGGACAGAGGGGTGCAGGTGAAGCAAAAACGAGACTTAACCAATATTGGCTGTGGAGGCAGAAGGGCTGGATCAGAAACAGAGAGAGGATGGGGAGAACGTGTGTCTTTGGGAAAGGCTCAACTTAAGATGCAGTTTGACTCCACCTGCGAAGTGGTAAAGATGTTTGGTCAGGATGTGACTTGAGGGAGAGGTGCCGTTGCTCGTTGGCATGGGCTTGTCTGCTGGGATTGCTTTTCTTACCTTTTTTTTGGTAAAATTCATTTAAGCCAGGAACAGACTGTCCTGGTGCAACGTCCATTGCCGGCAATGGATGTACTTGAAACAGCCGGCATCAAGAAGTTTCCTCTGTCTTACTTGGAGGATTTACAATTTTGTTCACTCTTAACAAATTTCAAGCTGGTACCAGGACTGTCACTATGTGTCACTTGTCACCTCTTAGTACCTGTACTGTATCTTCTGCTTTGGTCATTCTCCCTTTTCGTATTCAGGAAATACTGGTTTCCTCTTCAAAGTCAAAATAATACCAGCCAGTATTTGTGTAGTGCTGCAAAAAGGCATGAAGGATGAGAGTGCAGCTTCCTGGTGCTTGGGAGCAGCTCAGCGGTGTCCTGGAAGCTGGTGCATCACAGGGATGTTACTTGCCCACGTTTGTTTTTATCTCAGAGCGCTGTTCCCTGCTGGGGCCTTAATAGGGAGTTTTTGTGTCCGCAGATGTTCTCACTCTTTCATTTTCACCAAGAAGCGTGCGAGATGCTTTCCATTCCTGTCGCTTGTTTTGCAGCAGTTCTGGCAGCAGGGCAGGCCCGGGCTGGAGAGGAGCGGCCGAGGGCGGGAGCTCGCTGGAGGCGGCTCCGGGCCGAGGCCGGGGGTGGTTCTGTGGGACAGGGGCAGGGGAGGCTCCGGCGGGAGCAGGAGAGCAGCGGGCCCGGGGCTGAGGCCCGGCGGGAGCCTCTGTCCGAAAGGAGGGACGCAGGGGAGGCTCTTGAGCGCGCCCAGGGGAAACAGGAGCGGGGACAGACCTGAGGCAGCAGTGAGACAGGGGCAGTATTCGCAGAGGAACAGGTCAGCTGGATGCAGCACATGGTTATTTAAATTTGATCTAATAAGTTTGAGGTCGTTTTTTCACTTAATGTTATGCAAGAACTGGTTTTATTTACCATTGATTTTTTTTTTCTCCCTCCCTCTCCTCCTGTGGATGAATAACTGAAGTCTAGAGGAATAAACTAATGCTACTGAACTGTTAAATTATTTTGTTTAATATTACACTTTGAGTATCTTTTTCCACATAAAATCTGTTTCTGAATTACAAGCGTTTTCTTTACATTATTTAACAATGTACACTGTAAAAAATAAAAATAAAAAAAAATAAAATTAATTGAAACTTTGGGCTTCCCTGGCCGTAGTTAGTTGTATGTTTTGCACTGAACCCTTCTCGTATGACTGCGCCCCGTGCTGCAGTTTGTTACCTTTGTAGACTATTGAATGAAGCCATTCCAATAAACCAAACCTGCTTTGGTTGAGCTGTGGGTTTTCTTGTGGAACAGCAGTTCCAGCCCCTCTGTCCTCTTCCTGCAGTGACGTAACTCTTACCCAATTTACCAGTTTGTCACAGGAAATACAAGAAACCCAATTTAACGAGACCCTTAACTTGTCAAAAGGAGTGACCAGTCACCATCTTTCGGCCTTTAACAGGATACTCTGAAACAAAGTACCCCAAAGAAGAATTCGTGAATGGATCTTGAGGAGGGGAGTGGCCTGAGGGAGGATAACGGGTCAGCTGTCACTGCTTTTATGGCTGGGACTGCCACAGAGTTGCCAAATGCGCTGCGCTGAGACAGACACGAACGTGGTGCTGTCCCTGTGGAAGGAGGGCTGGAGGGAGTGGCACTGGCGGGGTCCTGTGCTTGCTGTTGGCACTGGGGTAAGGGCAGGGGGTCCGGAAGGGCCCTTCCCGGCTCTTCTGTGCTGGCTCCCCTGCGCTCTGCTCTGGGGTGGAGGGGAGCAGGGACGTGCCGCCTGCGGGGCTGCGGAGAAGGGACTCCTTAGCGACCTTAAAAACAGGAATTCAGTCCTCAGATTTGCAACCGTAATGGTCAAGAGCGGAACAACTCCACGGCGTCATTCTCAACTGTAGACTTGCAGGAATTTGGTATTTCTAAACACTAATTGCTGCTGCATTTCTTTCCATTTTAAGAACAGCTTCTGTCATGAGTCATGCTGCGCAAGCCTCGAAGGGAAAAAACTCCAAGTATAAGTTTTCCTGCCCTTTTCAAAGGGACCAATCCCGAGAGGCTCATTGCAGTGACTTTGTCAGAGGAGGCACAGCTATATTTGCGCTGTTTCCAGAGCCAAGGAAGCTGAGGCCGTTACGTGTTTGTTTCAGACTTTCAAATTTTTTGCATTGTAAAAGTTTGGAGCAGCTTTGAATCCAGTAATTCTGAAGGTCTGCTCGTTCCCTTCCTAGCAGGTATATGGTTTCAACAGCGAGGGCATGACTCAAACATGTGGAATGTGCTTCTTCCCTGAGCTGTTCTGGAGGCAGCACTGAACTGGCCAGAAACAAGTACGGTGAAATGTGGAACTGTTCTCTAGATGTAATCTCTTACCGTTCATTACGGCTTGTCCTGTCTTTCCATGCTGAAGTCAATCCCTGTTCTTTGTCCTGTTCAGGAGGTAAGTGGATAGCAGAGGATCTTTTAAGGGAAAAAGACTGTTTAAGTGATGAAGGCAGAGTAGGAGGAAGAGAAATAAATGCTGAATATTCCAAATGTATTTACATTTAGACAGAGCAGCGAGGCAAAGCATGCGAATTAAGGTCCCATTTGAAGCCTGACACTGATTTCAGGGTTGGACTAATCCCAGAACTGTGTAAATCTTCCTGGTCCAGCTCTAACTTTCAGCCATGTGGCATCATTCTCCGTGCCTCCAGCACTGCGGTACCAGGCTTCCCCCACGGATCCCTGGGGACGGTGACACCGCTCTGCCAGGAGCAGCGCTGCCAGCACGGGCCGCGGCCGGAGCCGTGCCGTGGCGGTGCCCGGAACTGCAGCTGCACTGCACAGGAACAGGACCGCTCAGCCCCGCAGAACTCCTCTTTCCTGCATGGAGCTGCTCGAGATGGGTGTCTTCTTCCAATACTGCTTGAAAATTCTTCCTTTGGCCTGCTAATTAGAAGGACGAGCTGCTGGCTCTGCTGTAAGCTTTGCACCCCTGTGAGGTTCTCTGTTTGCCCGTCCTAAAGCAAAGGAGGCTGTGCAGATGCAGTGGTGCCCCTGTAGCTTTAGGACGTGTGGCCTCCTTTGAAGCCGTTCAACATGGAACGAGGTGGAAGGGTTGGAAGCGCAGAGAGGCACGAACAGCTCCCAGCGGGGTTTGTTTTTCAAGTTCATGTTTATTTCTGTATTGAAAAGGGTTGAAAGCTTATTTAAAAACAGCAGCGCAGCTCCCATTCATGGTACAAAGGATGGGAGCGAGCGCCGGGCTGCGGCGTGCGGCGCTGGCAGCGGTCCCGGCGCGCTCCTGCCCTGAGGCACAGGCACGGCTGGAGGTGCTGCGGCTGCACGGGACGGCGGGGAAGGGCTCGGACCAGGCTCGGGAGGAGAGAGGGGCTCTGCCCCGGCCGTGCAGCCACAGGAACCGGGGCGGGGCTGCACCTCCGACACCGCCAGTGTCACCCCCAGCCTCGCCGGAGGCGCGGCCCCAGCTTGTACCTCCCGTCCTCTGGCCCAGCTGCTCCTCACTGCACTGAAAACCTCGTCTCTGTGCTGCAGTGCAGCACTGAGGGAGAGAGAAAAGCTAGGAATTGCATCTCATTTTTAACAATTCATCCTGTTCCTGCCTGTTCAGGCAATTTACAGGTAATACCCACTTGTAAAATGGCCACAAAGTCTCGTGCTGCAGAAGCACAAATAAATGTGTGGTTATAGAAAAAGGCATCTGAAATACATAATAACCTAAGAGTACATGAAGTTCTTGCTGATTGTATGAAACTCTTCTCTGTCGCTTCACCATAATGCACAGCAGAGTCCATTTGACACAATTTGGAAAGCCAGCTGCAGTCTCCCGATGCAATCCCAGACAGAGGCACAGTTCCCACCAGGTGCCTCATGGAGGCTGCAACCTCCTTTTCTTCAAGCTCTGACTTCTCCTGAGGGGGCTGCACCCTGCCACACAGGGAGAAAGTAAGAAATTGACTTTTTTTTTTGCTTCTAAATGTGTTCCTCAATTCTTTTTCTAACTCTTCCTTGACAGGACAGTAGGATGGAAAAGAGCAGTTTTCCGAGCCCCTGTCACAGCATCTGCAGCCAGGTCCAAAAGAAGGGAATGTTTCTCCCACCAGACTTTCCCAGTCTACCAAGAGCCCTTGTGAGGCCAGACGTCTCACGTGTGGCAGCACCTACCTGGGGTGTGCTGGTTGGCACAGCTGGTGCCGGTGGCTGCAGCCGGGGGCTGCAGAAGCCTGGCAGAAGCTTTGTGCTGGTTCATCCTGTGGGGTGTCCTGCTGTGAGAGCTCATCTGGTGATGGCCACGGGGTGTCTCGGGTGCCTGCTGACCAGCTGGTGAGGGCTCTGACATTTTGGCACCTGTTACCTTTAGGTCAGTGCTCTCCAAGGAAATGTCCCAAAGTTCAGGATCATCTGCAAGGAATGAGAAGGGGATCCATGACACGGTACTGTACTACAGGAATGGCAGTAGCTCCAAGGCCAGCACATTCTTTTCCTACAAGCAGTGACCACTATAAAATTTAATCTGTAAAGCATCTCTTATGTCTGTGTGCAGCAGGGTCCTGCCCCTTGTGCTCTGGACTTCAGCGATGTCCAGGCACCACGGTGTGTGACCCAAACAGCCATGGCTGTGTTGAGAAAAGACACACCCCAAATCCCCGCAAGCTGTTTTGTGCAGTATCACCTCAGGAAAAGGGTTTATCAATGGCTGTAACAACCCTACTGAAGCGCCTAAGTTGTGAAGCCCCCCATAGTGATGGACATCATCTCCCTGCAACTCAAGCAGTTTGTATTGTTAAGGTCAGAATCATACTCACACTTCTGTTATTCCAGTTCTTCAGAGCTTTTACGTTTACACTGTATTCTGAATTCAGCTGGTTTAAACAATAATGATTTAACAATTTTTTACTCATCATTCTTTGGCTGACCTGCAAAGAACTCCTCTTCTATTGCCAGCTCCTGTTGTAGTTCTGCTGGAGTGCTGTGCTTGACGGGAGGGTCGGATGTTGCTGCAAGGAGGCAACACAAGAAGAGATTAATACCAGAAATACAGAAAAACCCTTTGGCTCCTTCTTAGCAGAGCACGAGTCTGAAATGAGAACCAGCACTGCCAGCAGGTACCCTCTTTTCTCCTAGAGCTGGGTAAGACTTGGAAGCAGGATGTGGGACAGCAAGGCTCTGTACCTGATGTCTGACAAACAACTGTGCTACTTTAACATGGTTTTTTTGCCTGTCTCCCCAGTCTCTGCGTTCCTGCTACCACATGGCTTCCAGACCTCCCCGTGAGTAAAGGGCAATGTATCAGTAGCTCAGGCAATGTGTATTTGCCTGCAGCCACCACAGCCAAGTGCTGCAGCCTCAGCTCGGATGCAGCAGGTTAATGGTGCTGACAACAGCTGCTGTAGGGTGGCTGGGAAGTTGCAGATTTAACGATGCAGGTTTAGAGCTGACATTCCTGACACTTTTGGAACACAGGGGGGGAAATACGATAATGCTCCTTCCTTTGGCCTCAGAAGTGTGCTGAACAAGAGCACACGAAGCTGGCCAGGCTCCTGTGCTGAGGGTAACCTGTGCCTGCCAGCAGCTCTCATGGAAAGTGCCAGTTTTTAATGCCACCTCTCACCCTGTTTGCTGCTGGGAGTAACTCCTGGGACCTGCTGCTTTTTCTCCATCTGCTCCCGGAACTGCTGCTGCAGCTGCTTCTGTCGCAGTTTCCTCTGGTAAGTGGCATCACATTCCATGGCCAGGGAGTCTGTGCTTCTGTCCCTCCCCCCAGCAAACACAAAGTTAAACAGAGCCTCGGCAACTACATTTTGTGAAGAAAAAAATTCATTAAGAAATAACAGTAAAGAAAATCCACTGAACTAGTGCCTTTTGGCATTTTTGGAACTGAGCTATCCACACGTTTTAAAAGGCCCAGTAACTTCTAATACATAAAAATATTTATTAAAAAATAAATGTATAACAGCAGTCTCACCTGGGAGCGTTGGGCTGTTTCTGATCTGCTGTCACTACAGCAGCCTCTGTCTGGCCAGGCTTACAGCCAGGTGTCACCTCACAGTGCTGTCTCCCTGCTGCGTTCTGCCTTTCCACATAGCTGCTGTATCTTGCTTTCTCTATTTCAGGCTCATAGTCCTGTATTTTAGCTTTGACCAAGTCTAACTCAGGGGGTACCTGGTAAAAGGAGAAAAAACAAAATGTTCGGAAGTTTCCACCATCAAGTTAGTGAGATAAGCTCTGGTTGTTTCTCTGCAGTACTGTTAAAAATTACTTTGTTTGCGCTGAGTCGAACAGCAAGTTAGAAACCTGAAATGCTCTTTCAGTACCCAGTAATTCAGTCAGTTAATCATTGAATTCCTGTGACTTTGTGTTGGTTTAATTGTTCAGTGCTTCAGGGCAGATGGTGAGGTCTCCCCACACTGCTCTGCAAACGAGAACAGGTGTTGGTGATCGATGCAGGATTTTACAGCTTCTCATAGAGCCCCACAAGGCTGTTGCTGAGTCTGTAACTAACAGTAAACTATACCAGTCCGTTTTCCTGCTTGTGCTACAGGGCAAGGCCAACCTGTACTGAGTTCTGAGGAAGGTACACCATTCCTGCTTATTAAAGATGGGATGTTTTGGCTCTGTTGCTTTACAAGTTTGTGGCAATGCCTCTCATAGACAATGACCCTGGCAAACCAGAGATCTGGGCCATCTTTACCTGGAGAGAGGTGTCACTTTGGATCTGCTCCTACAGTGTTTGACAGGACTGCCTTGCGGCTCTAGGCCTCTAGCAGAGTTTGGCAAGTCCTAGTGTGACTGAAGGCAACTTTACTATGAAAGTCCATGGTTCAGCAGTTGCAGAAGGCTTCCTTTTCCCTCATTGTACAAGGCAGGTCACTGCCTAGGAGCCTCCTGGCCCCAGCTGGTGCATAGCAGGAGCTGGCAGGATCCACGCCGGTTACTGAGGTGCCCCTTCAGGAACACTGTGCTTTGTGTGTGTGAGCTGTTTGTTACGAAGGCTGTTGGTGTCAGAGCTGGTAACCCCCAGGAAGGGGATGCACTGACAGCACCACTGATAACCCCTGGAACTGAAGGAGCAGGGGCAGTGGGTGCTCTGCAGCCCCTCTCTGACACCCCTGTTCCGCACCTGCCGGGGAAGCTTGTTCACGGCTCGCAGGTAGTCCTTGTCCAGGATGCAGTTCCCGAGAGCATTCCCAAAGCACCTGAGAAACAAGAGGGCTCACTGTGACTGAAAACCCTTCACTCCCACATAACTTCTGAAAATGCACAAGTACTGATCTTCACTCACTTGAGTGCCCTCTTCAGTCCATCTGTTACTGCCTCCTTTCTTGCCTTTTCTAAGGATAGGGCCTTAGACTTCAGGCCTTCACTGACTCCATATCCCACATCTTCATGGTATGACCCATCCTGCAGCACAGTTTTAAATACAAGGGAATTTTATACACGCAGGTGCTGTGCTTTCCCAAGCCTGGTTACTCGCCCTTAGCTGTTTGTTCCACAGCAAGGTCAGTGTTTAGGACACCAGCAGGTTCCCCAGTGCAGTGCAGTACCCGAGGACTGTGCTCTGACCCGTGCAAGGACTTTCATTCACAGCTTCAGGCAATTGCTCAGCTACAGTCAGAGCAAACAAAAAAACCCGCTTACCTTAAGCTGAACCTTCACAAAAGCACAGACACCCACGTAGAACCTGCCATTGTTGAGGTCAACAAAGTCTGGAAGGAGATATTTTAAGTGTTAATTTACACAAACGATAGTGGAAAAGAAATTGTTGTCTATGAAAGTATTTTCTTTCCTATGATCTACTCGAAGTCTGCAGTTTGCAAATAATTTAACAAGGTTTGCAGTTTGCAAATAAAACAAGGTTTTATCCAGGACAGAATGCTTGAAGAGCTGAACAGGCTGCGATGCAACTCTCACTTCAGAATCTCTGAAGTACCTTACTTCACACCAAAAACAATATTACATAATACACACAGAGCACTCCAGGTAGCAGTCTTGCAAGTCTAATAGAAACATGTCAAGTATCTGAAATGAAATTTGGGATCAAGTAACTCTACTCTGGGGTCCAGGAGTTCTTCTGTACTCATCTGTACTCATCTTTTTGTCTAATTGTTTTGTAAACCTGCTGAAGCTCTTTTCCTACTCGAGAATTAAAAACAGAATCTTCTCACTCTGAATTTCTAAGGAATGACTTGCCATGGCATTATCTGAAAAAAGTTGAAGTTTGAAGGATGTCAGTCTTTTCTTGACTGAAAAGGGGGGAAGAAAACCATGGTGCAGAATAGATGGAAAGCAATGAAGTAAGTTGTTCTATTTCTAGAATCTACCAGCCTGAGTTAAGAAAAGATTTCTGAAGGTGGGGGAGAAGGAAGAAGGTAATTTAAGCTGCTGCTTTGACCTACTTCAACAACCAGTCTTCAGCATAAGCACAGCAGATCTGCAAACAAGGACAACACTTCTCTGTGTACTATTTCAGCTGTCAACGTGGAAGAGGCTGAAGCTTTAAGATCACCTGAACACCATATTATAGTTGAAAAATTTTTCTAGTGTTTTCTGTTGTAAAAACCTCAGTACTAGGTATTAGCTAGAAGAGAAATCTGCAGAAAAATATGGGTCCCTAAAGATTAGGGGAACATTACCTGAGAATATGAACTGGTTACAGTCTAAAAATTACAGGTGAGTATGAAAGCTGGCTTGGGACTGCTGGGTGTTAAATAGTTTAATTGTAATTACTCCTGACTGAGTGTACCCACAGAGATCAGAGACTTGATTAGAATAGCTCAAGAATAATCATAAACACACTCAGAATAATGACTATGACAGATGTAAAATGAAAACAGAAGCTCCATTATTATTCAGTTTCTCTCCTTTTTGCTAACTGTTAAGACACTTGGAAATTGCACATGCCTCTGCCCAGGTGCTTTGAAGTGATGAAGTTGTAGCAGCTGAGGGCACTTGGTCTGTTCAGCCTGGAGGGGACTGAGGGGAGACCTCATTGCAGTTACAGCTTTCTCTTGAGGGGCAGAGGAGGGGCACGCACCGATCTCCTCTCTGTGGGGACCAGCGACAGGACCCGAGGGAATGGCCTGAAGCTGTGTCAGAGGAGGTTTAGGTTGGGTATCAGGAAAAGGTTCTTTCCTGCAGAGGGTGGCTGGGCACTGAACAGGCTCCCCAGGGCAGTGGTCACAGCACCAGCCTGACAGAGCTCAAGAATTTGGACAATACTCTCAGGCACATGGTGTGACTCTTTGGTGATCCTTGTGGGTCCCTTCCAACTCAGCATGTTCTGTGATTCTGTGATGGATACCCTGGCTCTTACCTGAGAGACTTTTCCTTCACAGTGAAACAAGAGGGAGCAGAGGCTTCTTTGCCCCCAAAAGACCCTTACCAACATTCTGCTGAGTGACTGAATGAGCCCAGCCGTTGAAGCCAAACATCTCATTGGCCAGACTGATGACCTTGTGACCCTCAATGTAACAGACCTGAAAAGAAGAGCACATACACATGAATATGTACATAAATACACAGCCTTGTGCACACATCTCTACACACTTTATTTTACACAGAGATTATACCATCTTACCCTGAGGAAACCCAGCTAAGTTCAAGGTTCAGATAATGGGAATAAAAGGCTGATGGTGCAGCTTTAGGTGCACTCTCTTCCAGCAAATGTGGTGGGCATTAATATAACAACAAATATGACTTAAGCAACAGAAGCCAGAGCGGGCACTAAAGATGGTAAATGCAGCCACTGTTATATAATGTTTCGTATAGTCCAGTTCTGGGAAGAAATAGGGAAAACATTTCAGTGTTGCACAAGTAGATAAATACTCCTTAGTAAAGGATGAAGCACTAAAAAATTAAGTCTCTTTTTAAGTGTAAAAGGAATCTGTGGCTCAATAAAAGCCAGAATTTATGCCATGCTCACTTTGCATTCATAGCTGCATATTAGGGGGAAATTAACTTCAAAAAACTAAGGAATATTGTAACTTTTGAAACCCTAGTTCTCCTGGGAAGAAGGGAGTTGAGACACGATGTTTGTTCCTACCTTCTGCCCTCCTCCCGCCTGCCGGCTGCTGATGTAGTCTGGGCCCAGCCTCTGCCGCAGAGCATGCTGGATAGCTCGGTACTCGCTGGCTGTGTATTGATACTTGAGGAGAACAAGGGAACACACATCTTACTCTCCCTGCTTTAGCTTCCCCTCTTCTCCTAACAGCACTTCTTTTCCCCATCCTTCCAAGATGTGCATGATCCGTTTTTTGGAACTGGGATGTAGCAGGCAAGGAAACACCTCAGGGTACGTACGTGCATTAATTATTGAGCTGCAGCAATTATTTTTCATTAATAATCCCAGTCAAGCTTGCCACAAGCACACACATGTAAATTTCTGTTTTACTGCTCAAAACCAAAACATAATATCTGTGACCAACAAGAAAAGTGCATTTAAAAACTCCAACAAACCTGAAGATTAACTGTACTCCACTACACTGCTACAAGGGCAGGGAGGACAGCAGCTCAGCAAAGCAGTCAAAATAGGAATTTCCTGGGGAGTATTCAGCCAGTTTCCCTCAAGCAGGGAAGGTCCTTTGGATAACTCCAACATCCCTGGTGTTGTGGGGAACACCAGCATCACCAGAAGCCTGAAGTTTTCTAAGATTAGGCTTGTCTTAGTAGAAATGCAATTTACAAAATGTAGAGAAGCCTAAATGTATGTTTAAGGATTTGAGAACTAAAAAGCTCGTGGTGTTGTGGCCTGAAGTGGGACAGAACAGAGGTTTCACCACTAGAATCATAAATATTGTATATGCATGTACTGGCTGCCCTAACAATTCAGCAGAACACAGAATCTTCTAGCGTGTGTGTGTGCCATATAAATTCCAACTCCTGCCAAACTGCTCTCATTTGTGTTAAGTTCAAATAGAACTAAAGAGTAAAAACTTTATCTCTTTCTGACTCTAGAAGGCAAGCCTGTAATCAAAAAGCATAAGGAAAATGGGAGAATGCACAAGCTTGTGCCATATTCAGGTACTATGTAGAAATGCCTATCACGGAGAAGAGAATTCACCACCAAAAGCTCTGTTCAGTCCAGATACGGTTTTCTTTTTTCCAAATTATTTTACAATTTTAAAAAATTATTTTTAATAGCTGAAAGTAGTTGGCTTTTCTAAACCTGTATTGAGAATATGTGTAAGCATGATTGAGGCCATCTGGGAATAAGAGAGAATAAAATGACACCCACTTTTAAGGTACAAGATACAAAAGCCTTTTGAGAAGAATCCAGAGCAATTTATTATAACTCGAGGCATGCCAAGACTATTGCAGAGAAAAAATGTAAGGTACAATTGGGTGTAGCATGATTCCAGCTACTGGACCCAAGTTTAAAAGGAATAAACATGAAGAGCAGGCTTTCAGAAGTGTGAGCATGCAACTTGTATTTCCCTCCAGGGCAAAAGGAACCGACCTGTCCGAAGGAAGCCACTGAGTCCCCCGCGCTGGAACCGTTGCTGCTGCTGTAGCTTTCGCCGTCCTTCCCCTGGCTTTCAGGCATCCCTGGAGAGGACAGAAAATAGAACGACTGAAGATAACAGAACTGACAGTCCATATGAAGACATGTCGAAAAGCTTATTCTAAATATCACACTGGTGAAAAATTACGTATGTGTGTTCTTTCCTTTTAGGTAAATGTGAAGGCACTGTACCATGCTAGGGAAGGAAAAAGAAAATAATTCCCTCTTTTGGATTCTTCAGCACTGTCTTCCTGGAACACTTTCAATATCCATTAATACTCTAATAAAAAGTAGAGACAATTTTCTAAAACTTTACTCAGCTATACCCTGACTTGTCAGTTTTTATTTTAGATTGTTGTTTTGGCTGTAATCACCCTGCCTGGTGCTATGATGGCACCACATAAAGTGTGCAGAGCTGAAAACCACAGAACCTGTCAGAACTGTAAGAAGTGGTACCAATAATTCAGTAGATGGCACCCTTTTCCAAGCCAGTATCCAACACTTCCCAGCACTGCCAGGCCACCCCACCCTGCTCGGGGGCAGTGCGCCTGGGGAGACTGTGGACCCCAGCTGTGCCAGGGGCTGCAGCAGCACTCCCAAACAACCCACAGAGATGATCTTTTATTGTATTTGCACCGATGCTGAGCACAACCGATAGCCCAGCACTCAAACTTTGGTAGGCATTACAAATATGGGACAAATTCACACACGTACAAAAGAGCTGGAGATGTCAAAACAGTTTGAGAAAGCCTAAAATCCTCAGCAGATAGCATGATTTGCCAGTCAGTCAGCACCTGGTACTGTGCTTTGCTAATGCATTCCAGGTGTGCCACTTTTTAAAATAAGTTGTTTTTCCAATCTCCAAACAAGAAATCCAAAGTTTACTGAGGACTTGGCCAACAATTTTCAGAACAAGGATACCAGTTGTTTCCTTGGCAAGTGTGAGCACTGGCAATTATGCCAAGTGTAGCTAAAAATTCTCCTTAATTTTGGTTGGCTAGAATTAGTCATCTTCAGTGCCAAACTTGTATAATTGTACAGTGTTCAAACACTTGAATGTGTTTCAATCAGAAGTTAGCAGCAATTTGTAAATACATTTGGCTTTGGAAAAGAACAAATAGAAAGCAATATTACCGGGAGAAACACTTGTGATTTAAGCAGGCTATTTCCTCTGCTCAGCAAAGACTTCATTGCATGGGGAGGGAGACAATTAGAGAGACATAAATAGTGTGTGTGGTCAAGGGAATTGAAATTTGAACAATACTGTTGCCTCCACTCACACCCCCAAGCTGCCTCAATCAGATCTTAATCACTATAAGCCCTTGGGAAGAAACAATGACCGAAATGTCACTTGCCTACATAACACAATGACCAATTTATGCAAAGTAGGTGGGTGGCATTTTGATGCAAAATTGCTTAATACTGGTTTTAGTTAAAGTCCCTCAAGCTTTTTATATGGTGTGCACCTTTATCAGTCTAAATTTAGTTGTCTAAATTTAGTGGTTTGTATTCAAATTATGTGTGAATCCAGTTGGAGCGAAGGAGACACAGGATGCCAGTTTAGTTTCAGGCTTTACCTGCAGGAACAGCTTCAGCTGTGAGCCTTGTTTAAACCAAACGCTGCATCAGAGCAATGTGGGGGGCTGTGCAGTCAGGGAAGTGCAGCACAGCCAAGCCCTGTGTCTCAAAGCAATTGTCTGAGCATTTCAGAGTGACAGAACTTCGATATCAAAAATTATTAGAGTAGGAGTTGGGAAGAGAGAGAAGTTAATTCTGCAAATGCAGCTATAAATCTATCTTGGTGCCAGAGCCAGGAGCTAGGGAAGGCAAGGCGCTTCCATTCCTCACTGGAATATTGTTTCCTCACTGCCCTGCCCTCTCCCCACAATCTTTTAACTCACATGAAACATTAATGCTGAAGTAGATAATAAACTATTGACTGGAGTGCCAAAGAGCCTCGGACACCCTTTTGGGGCCAGGACTGTGGTAGGAGGCTGCCTGACTCATTAACCAGTGTTAAAAAATGCCCTATTTTTAAACCAGAAAGACTAAAAATTAAAGTTCAAATATGCATTTGAATATGCAGGACATTAGAAGCAGTTTATCAGTTTAAAGGCACCTAGGAATTATAATTTACTATCTCTGTGGTAATGGGACCATTATTTATTACTTACAGGGAATTCTTTTGAGTTTAGCTGGTAACGTTCTCAGGAAGTTTTCTTGTCACTGAGAAAGAGTCCACACACAAGACTAGAGGTGCTGCACTGTGCTCCAAAACATTACCTTGATACACTAGAACAGGTAAAGAAACTTAACAGCTTTTACTACTACCATACTGTGATCTTGTCTTTAAAATTCGAACACATTAGGTATATAATCAGAAGAAAAACAATCTCTGTTTTGGGAAACTGGATATGACATACCAATTTTCAACAGCACTCTACAAGTAGGAATTTATTTGCATGGTGGTAGTGAATTGAGCACTGCTGAGAAAAATGTGTGTGTACGCAAATTCCTGTGCAGGAAATAAACCAATCTCCCAGAGCAGATAATCCTGAATTTAATCTCTTCAAGTACATCTACCACTGTGGGCTGTGGCAGCAACACCTTCACCTGCCACGACTGTATGGACATAACTTCTAATCTTCTAAATTAACACATCCTCACACACCTTTCTATCCCACTGCCCATTACCGCACAGAAGTTTATTTTGCTCCTAAATCACGTCTTTTCCTATCAGTTCCGCTCTGCCGTGACAAAGTAGGTTTTTGAACCACGCACTGTGCTCTAATCCTGTGGTAGGAGTGCCAGTTCCCGGTTCTCCTCCCATGTAAGCTGGAAGCAGGCAGTTTGCATCACTTCAGAATAGTTTGCATACCATGCATTGTGCAAGTACCACAGCTTGGGCAATGCTCAGCCAGAACGTGGCTGTTCCGAGGAGTTAATCAGAGCATCCCACAACCTAAGACAGGACTTCAACACAGACTGTGAACTTCCAGAGGGCTTTTCATTCATCCTCCTCCTCTCTATCTGGTAAGTTTCCTTCACACAGAGGCTTTGGTTTGCTGAGTAAAAATCTTCAACGTTCTTTCAATAAATGCAATTCCACTGAGCCCAGCAAGAGCAAACAGTTACACAGCAAGCACTAAAGATAATGCCACATACTTAACCTAGGGTTTGTATTACTCTAAGGAAACACAGAAAAAATTTACAAGTTTTATATTTCTGTGGAGTTTTCTTTCCTCTGGGAACCCCAAAGTATTTTACGAGTTGATTTACCTGTTATGCGAAGGCTGCTTTGACACAGAGCTGAGGTACCTCTTTCATGTTTAATGGGGCAGATGTTCCTAATCAAGACAGGCCCGCGCTACTCCACAGTTTAAAAGGAGTGGGAAAGAGATGATGCGATTGCTTGTGGAAAAGCTGCACACAATAGAACTGTTCAGTTTTGCCTTCTGATAATCTCTAGATAAGCGACCTTGATGACTTGAGAAAAGCGAGGTAATGGTCTGTTAACTTCAACAGAAGGAAAAGATACTCAGTGTTTGATGGGTTAAACATGGAAATGTAGGGGGCAGGTCAGGAGACTGGGTGTCTACTGCAGACTACAGCTGGCCTCTAGTGCTGACAGTACCTTTTTCATGCCCCTCACTCATTCAGGCCACATTCTGAAGCAAGAGAAAAAAAGGTATCACATAGAAAGTTTGAGCTCCCTGCAGTAGTTTAAACATATTTGCTTTCAAGGCATACAAGCACCACTCTGACAATTTCTGCTCAGTTACAGCACGTGTCAGGTGGAAACCTCCATGCAGTCCCACTTATTACACTGGCATCTGTTGGCTCCAAAAGCACAACTGAACTGTTTGATTTATCAGGCACTGCTCACTGCTAGGTTTACTCTTGGCATGTCCAGGACCATCACCCTCCCTGCACTGAACAGAAAACACTAATTCTGGTTCCACGTTTTTAACATTTCAATGAACACAGGGTAAAGCTCTTTCTTCCTTACCTTTATACGCTTTTGGAAGAGTAACAGTGCATTTGTGGGGTTGTGTTTCTATTTAAGGATTTTTGGATACACCCAACATCTGAAACGAAGCCTACCTGGTCAATTCCTGCATTTTTCCAACACGGGATGAGAAACTCAGCTCCTTACTCACTGTGCAGTTTCCTGTCATGACAGCCTCTATACAGCTGCCGCGAGTTCACTGAACATCAGTGTCACTACTGGAAGCTGTTCAGGAGCCTGCTTTCCCAGCAGTTACAAATCCAGTCCCAGTCCAAATTGCTTCGTTTAGCACACGTTTTGCTGTGTTTTAGCGTGCATATTTTTCAAATTTTGCTGGTTATGCCTCCAAACCTTTTCTTTAACAGCAGTGGTGTGTATCAATTACCGCTTTGCTACATAGTTTTGTTTGCTGTTTTAAGGTCCACTGCCCGTTGCAATTTTCGCCTTACAAAGGGTCCAAAAAAGTTTCATTAGTTAAAAATGCACCAAGAGCATCCTAGGAAAAAGGTCATCCCAAACAATTCTAAGTTTGAAATACATTTGCTTTCCAAGAATATAAATCCTGTTTAATTTCTCACATTACTTAATTCCTTTGCATTAACTCACAATCTGTATAAAAAATATTTCATTAAAGGGATTGACTGGTACTCCTGCACAAATAATATTTTTGATGATATTATTAAAAAAAAAAAAAACCCTTATAACAATAAACAGTGACCAAGGGGTAGAACTGAAAGACAAGAGAAACAACTCTGTCGTACAAGTTTTTTCCCAGGTATGAAACAGTAACACCTCACAGCTACAAAACCAACAGTGAACAATCTGCTCTTCAAGGAGTTTCACATCCACACAGGCAGAGTAAAAGAAAAGAGCTCGTTCTGGAGACCAGACCAGGCAGAAATATTACTCAAACATCATAAATTATTTACGTGGGCACTTCTTTCTAAAAGCCTGTCAGATTGATTTATCACCACATCATTTATGTACAAGTCACTTCAGTCCTTGCAAGGCAAAGACAGCAGGGTTTTTAACTCAAGAGTAATGGTTTGGGACTTAGAGGGAAAAGCAGCCTGCCCAATTGTAAGCAGAAAGCCTGCAGATTTCCCAAACGCAATTACTAGGCAAGGAATTAATCCAGCCTGGAAACGAAACCATCTGAACTCTGCAAGCACTGTGGGAGATCTGTCAAACTGTGGAGCATAAACCCCTCGGTGATTACAGGCACAGATGACACTTCTGGCAGCAAGACCCTATTAAGCTGACACACTAATTAAGTTAGGACGAAAAACCTAAAGCTCTTAGGCTCTGTTTTGCTCCGGGTTGACACTTGCTTATTGTTAAATGGAAAATCATTTACATTTGAAATTGGCAGAATACTTGAGGCGTGGGCAAGCCTGTATCTATTTCCATCCTTCTGCCTTCTTAGACAGCAATATAAATCATCCCTTTTTGGGGGAGATACCTTAGGCTTGACAGAAGGGCTTAAATACTATAGCATGCACTATATGATTCTACAGAAATTAATTTAGAATGGACTCTGTGCTTCTACAGCTGAAAGGGAAGTTCAGGTTATCAAGACCTTAGTGGATATCAGCCCACTAGAGGTCTGAATTATAGCGTAAACGGTAATTTTAATTTAATATATAAAATATAATAATATACTAATATATAAAATATACAATATAGGTAATATATAATATGATGAAATAAAACAATTATAATATAAGCTGTATTCATTGCAACAAGATACTAATTTGAACAGTGATAATTTACATGTCAGTAAGTGTCATTCCTTGTGTGGTCTGACAGATCCATCCCATTTGCCATAATCTCTCACTCTAGAGTCCTCTGGGAGTAAGGGCTC